>MCBS01024970.1:0-17490 GCA_003611235.1 Golovinomyces cichoracearum
GCAAGTCATGTGTCCAAAACTCAACTTCAGGCGGTTTGAATGGAAAGATTCAATGATTTTAATTCTTAACTTGTCAATAGATCTACTCTCCTGTTTATAGGAGTGCACATCAACTCGGTACTATGAATTATCTTTCCTAGAAACCGCTTTGTCATCATCACTTAAATCTGCAAATTTTGTGGCACCTTCTATGTTGTCTGCAAAACTTGGTTTATTGGGTTTCAAATGCAAAACTGCTTCTTTCGGATCAAATAAATTCGATATACCAGTATCAGTTGCATGGCCTTGGATCATACTCATCAATTCTAGACATGTATCGGTTGTGAGAGAGTCTGCTTCGAAGTCATGGCTAAACAATTCTAACTAGTGATTGAATAGGTTCTATGTAGGTTTTATTTGAATTGATTAATATCTAATTTCCTAGCAGATTGCTGGGCTCGTAACTATCCTGTATTGAGAGTCTGATTCTGAGATAGTGAGAATATCTTAAAACTAGAAAGATTGAGAGAATAAACTTGATTCGCCTGCAAAGTCATAATAACCAATTTTCCAAGATTCTCCTTTTTCTATCTTATACTCGCACCAAATTTACTTGTAAAATACAAGAAACTAATTTCATGTGACATGTAACATTCTACCAAATTTCGACTAATTTTAGTTGTTTATTGGTGATATCTGATTGGTAAAATCAGGCACATCACGACACCAACAGCTAACTTATCATGAAGATTTTGTGGCAATACGATTATGAATTATGCGATAGCAGCAGTAAATAATTCTAGTTTCACTACAAACTTACACGAGGTTCGGATAACATTAATTTTTGATTATTTATTGATGATAAAGGTGTGATGGAAGACGAACATGTAAGGACTGGGAATGAACACTTAGATCTTTCTCCATAGATAGAAGATATAGTAACATGATCTACTCAAATTCTCATTGCTTTCATAGCTGGTACGTGACACGCCAAAGAAACCCCAACTCACGTGCAACTATAGACGAGATCGACATAAAGCAATGCCTCGTAGACATGACAAATACTGCACCGAGAATGGATGGAATATCTGTGAAGAAAATCCGAAAATAATGGGAAAGCAACAAAGAGGCAAACAATTCGTTTCTAAAAAATCTCTTACAATGTGATATCATCCTAAAAGTATCCAAAGGACTGATGTATTGCTCCTATCTCGACCAAATAAGAGACTTCAGCTCCTCCAGGTTATTGTTATGTTCAAGTCATTATACAAGGGTACTCCACCATAGAACAACATAAGTCAGTACGCTATGATTATGTAGTGAATGGAATAGAACATCATAGAACTGGATGAAACTGGATAGAACTTAAATTCATAGAAGACAGTAGAATGGCGTAGATACGTATTCACCCCTGAAAGAGTAGTAGAAAGAGTATATATATAAAAGTACTATTTCGCAACTAATCTAGATAATATACACAATAGAAGTTCTCACAACACACGTATTATCATAAACCTCACTCTCCAGTAATTCAAAAAAAGCATTGTGCCCTCAACTCTCATGAATATAACAGGTTATGAGACCGGAGCGCTGTCATTATTAGGGCTAATATTAACTCAAAAACCACCGAAGAGTCCAAATTTTCCACACAAGAATTCACTGCGATTCTCGGACCCGGGGTGAGTCCCTCGAACTGGATCGCCAATTTGCAATGAGGATTGGTACGGAGAAAATGCCCAGGTCACGTGTTACACACTATTCCAGGTATCAAACTAGCCTTGTGTCCTACCGTTCCAGAAAGCAGATTTCGTCCAAAGCTGAATTCAGCATCAAAATGAAAGAATTTGAGGACCACTTAATAAGTTAGACAGAGGGTAAGATTGAGGCTAGAAAAATTTTAGTAACCCGAATAACAAAAATATCTTTTTGTCAATAAGGCTCCCTCAACATGACTGCTCAACAACTGTTTGATCACGTCGCCAATGCCATAGTTGAAGGAGCAATAAGTCCACGGGAAACCTTGTCGCCAAAAAGTTTTTGGCGACAAAGTTCATCACAACAGAAAATTACAATAACGAATTCCCACTGAATTTACTCCCTGTCAACAACACCGCCGAGAAAATATTGTCGCAAAACTTGAAAGAGTCCGAGAAAAGAGAAGGAGATATGTTCGAAATTATGCATGGATTAGCCTCATTCATGTTTATCATCGGCGCTAAAGAAATGTCTTGGCTCGACACATGGCGGCAGACAAAAATCCTAAACCAAAATACAGGTTATCAAATAACGCTTGTACTTAGGGTGGCAAGTAGTTATTTGATCTCCTGATATCCTGTAATAGGTATGTGTCACTGGACACAATAATATCAATCTCCTCGACAGTTTATCAATGGAGAATTAGGGATTTTGTTCCTGTTGAAATTAACTCGTCTAATTTAAATGTATGAAAATTGCCATGCAAGAGTTAAACCACCAATTAAAAAACACTCATATCGTATATTATTAAATAATCGTACATTTTTTCACTGGTAGATAAATTCTCTATAACTATATCCTAAACCAGCATGATTGTATCAAACCAACCGTCATCTTTGGCGTCAACTGATCCAGACGACCAGTTGCGTCCAAGCCTTCTTGGAATTGCTGCCACAATAAAGGAATCTGATAGCGAACCAAAGCAAAGAATGAGCCTAGATCGATGATTCCTGCAAAATACCATAGCTTGGGCGAAGTTCCAAGCAGGAACGGTAGTCGTGGCTTTAGTCGCGCCGTTATTGAAGAGATCCAACCTAGCGTGACAGGATTTGCGGTAGACAATATCAACCCAAATATTCTCCCCAGTAAGAAACCAATTCCCAACACATCCCAGATAACATCTGTGCCTAGGATGACAAAATTTATCGAAACACCTCATCATGTCTTGCCGAAAAGAACTTAAGCGGTTTGGTCAGCTTGGGCCACGTTAACCCGAAAAGCGGCCAAGCTCCTAGACCCGCCAGCAAACCTGGCAAGACGAAAACCAGTAGCATAAATGAAGTCAGCAGGATAAGAGCCTTCTCCCAAAGAGGGTAAACGACTATTCCTTCTAATGGTATGAGACCACGAGTGGTGAATGCGATCACCCGTTACAATAACGAAGTTAGTCATTGAGTGAGCTGAGGTTGCACCCTCAGCAATTATAGCAATGACGCAAGTAAAGTCTGGCCTGGAAATTGAGTGTGCATCAGACGCACTTAAGGAAACGATTCTGAGGGTGGGCCCCTTCTTTCAGGAGAAAATCACAATTCAGCCTGCCTCAGACTGGACCTCGGTGATAGTCCCCCACGTGCCAATATACATCCGAACTATGGGCGGAAGAATTGAGGTCACACGGGACATGGTAATGGCGGAATTCCTGGCAAATTATGGAGTCGCACCTATACAGTTGCGCCCAAATTACGTCAAAATAGAGCAGTATTCCGCAAGATCGATCGTTCACCTTCAGCAGGTAACAGCGAACCTAAAATTTAGTCTCTTCAACCAGAGTGGGCCGGCGATACCATTTTCCCATCGACGCCCTATCAAGCAATGCCAGCGCGGCCGGGGCTTCCACTTAACAAGAAACTGTGTCAAAGGACAGCGGTGCGAAAAATGCTCAGGGACGCATGAGACGGCAGAGTGTAAGGCAATCATCCCAAAATGTGCTAACTGTGCAGGGCCCCACGAGGCAACCAACCTCAAATGCACGGTCCGGCCAAGCCTATAAAATGGTCAAGTAACGCCTCGGATACCGGCCGAATCACAATTTATTCGTCAGCAAGGACAGCGGTATTTCAAGAAAGCTCTGTTATAATCAGAAGCGGAAGATAAGGTCCCCGAGATGATAAGAATACCGGAAAAAGTCATGCATGATAATGAGTAATACACCAAACTCTCAACATCATCACGAGAAAAATAAAACCCTTATTTTTCACCGAGTAAATGGAGAAAAGGATGGGCCTAACATGATTATAGCATTACAGCAAGCATAGGGTGGGAGAGCACATTTTGTGATGTTACAGGAACCGTGGATTACGAAAATAAGGGAGGAGTTCATCACAGAAAGTCACCCAGAGTATAATAGTCACAAACCGATTGGGAAGAGTGGAATCCGACCTTGGGCGATCACCTTCATTCGAAAGGGGCTTCATGTTACTCGGATTTTTTCTTCGTCGGGCCAAATGGCGGATTACTGTTCCATGAAAGTGTCTGGTTTGATGTTCATAAACGTCTACTGTGCACCGGAACCTAGCGGAACCTTAGATCCTCTGCTTTAGCAGACACCTGTAGGTCCTATAACTGTGAGGGGATACTTCAATGCTGATTAAGGCACTGCCAACCACAGACACCTCGTCTGTATGGAAACGGCGATTAGATTATGTAGTGGGCTACGGCTCAGGGCATGTCTCCAATTACAACCGCTGGGGTACCTTCACATCGAAATGGGAATGTTCTTGACTTGGTATAGAGCAACAAGAATGTGGACGCGTCGGTATCAAGCGAATACCATTGCACATCGGATCATAAGAGCATAACAGGATCTGTCCTTGTGACAAGAATATCAGGCACCTCTAGAATAATACTGGATATCCGCTTGCGTGACCAAGATTTCGAAAATTTTCCACAATTTGTCAAAGCATGGGCGAAGCCAGGTCCCATAAACAACGATGCAGGTATCTAAAATCAAATTTCAGGCCTCGTGGAAGTACTTCAGGATGCAGTCAAAGCTGTTGGTTGAAAGCCAATCAAATCATGTAGAAGGAAAGCACCATGGTGGAGTGAAGAATGCAGGGCAAGAAAGCTAGAATTCAGATGCTCCAGAAATTTGCCAGAAGTAGCAGCACAAGCCAGGAAGAGATTTAGGGCAGCAGTTAAAGAAGCAAAGAGAGAACATTTGAGGAAGCTGGTGAAGGATGCAACTACGCATGTACAAATTTTCAAGGTAATGTGCTGGATTAAACCGAAAATTTGCCAGGAGCTTCCTCCTTTGAAGGTTGGAGAGGAAATGGGTATCAGATCCACTAGAAAGTGTAGGAAGTCTACGCGACACATGACCTGCCTACGTGGGAGGACGAACTTCTTCATCTTCCTGACTGATAATGAAGCATTTAAAGCCGAAATGCGGAAATGTATTGATATATTGTTTGTTTACTGTGTTGCTTGAGTGAAAGAATATCTAGCACATTGAGCTCCTCTCTGCAACTCTGGCCAAGTAAGACCTAGACATCAAAGCCACTCGAGGTACGTATTTTTGTTTGTATCTCCCTTATATCTCAGAGCCCAAATGTCCCCCTTATACCGACGCCGCCAGCGCTCAGGTGACGGTGCCCTTTCCTCGAGAGACGGTTTGATGCTAAAATATTTGTAGAACTGTACGAATTCATCGTAACTTTAGGAGTGGACTTGGTCTGATCAGTCACCACCGTATGGGGAGCAGGGCATTCTTCGAAAACTCATCAAATAACTTCTCCCTACGTGACTAAGAGATATTTGCGCGTTTCCTGACTCTTAATACGAACTCCAGGTTCGTAGGGGACACTACGAACAGGTATAAATTCTTATTTTGTCCCCCAGCTACTGCCGTTTCCTACAGGTCGTCTAGATCAAACCCTCAGCATTGATATTAACAGTGTCAAGACCGAGCCATTAGAGTACATGCGCTATCTTGGAGTCTATTTTGATGGACAATTACCATTTAAGCAGAATTTTTCCACATGGTGCAGGTAAGCTTTAAAGATTTCTCAGCTCCTGAGACAATTTAACCCTGTAAAATGAGGTGCTTCACTTGGCTCCTTAGTACAGCAGTTAACTTGGGCGTGATCCCAGTAGCTACATATGGAGCCGAAGTCTGCTGGGTGGGAATGAAACGTCCAGCAATTAGAGGGAATGTGACTCAAACGACACATCTGTGTAGCCTTGTCGACAAAACTATCCACACGTCATTAAGAGCTACACTGCACGTCTGGAGAACCACGTCAAACTCAATATTATCTATTGAAAGTGGTATTCCTCTAGCCAAAGTTTTTTAGAAGAAAACCGATTTCGGCTTGCTGCTAGAATCAATTCACTTGACGATCATTATCCTTTTCGTATACAGGTGAGTTTGTCTAAACGTTAGCACATTTAAATTTAAAAAGACTTGAGGATTGTCAAAGTGGTTGAAGATTCTGATGTCGCAACTGCAGCGGGTTTATCGGCAACTTCCACAAAAATCTGAACTTCCTGAATCGTCATCTGCTCTGGTATACAGTGAAAGCCTGGGAACAAAGTTAGAAGGGTTACAATCTCACAAAAATCTGGCTTGATCACTCTCAGCAACAGACATATGTGCATACTCATATGGCTCCTCAGAAGGGCGTGGCCGGTCGTCCTTGGACTATATTTTCCAGCGCAGGGGTAGAATATTCGAGAAGATGCATGGCATTATTCATGGGGCAAAGTATATGATTCATGGATAGTAGGGGTAGCTCACGGTCTACTGGCCACAATCCCTAAGGGAGAAGGGCGAGAAATTGTATTTGCTGTTGGATAACTATCCAGTTTTTGGCGCTACCCAAACTGAAAAGGTCTCATCTTGTATCAGGATCATGTGTACTTGTTCCAACGTCGCTTGCAAGGTAGGAGCAATATCTAGATGGGTGCCGAGTCACTCTAAGATTGGTGGGGAGGAAGAGGCGTACGCCGCTGCGAGTACCGCTTCAATTACTTTCTTCATGTCAAGTAAAACCAAGTAACAGGACCTTAGCATATAGACGTCGTCTGATGCATTAGCCACGGCGGAGTCTGATGGACGAGTGGGGTGGGGGGCGACGGCCTGTCCAGAACGATACCAAGACCTGGACCTTCTCATGAGACGTTGGAAGCCATCTGAACTTGCACTACATCGAAAACTATTTTTCGAACTCCTCGCTGCCCGATTAGAATACGGATATTTCGCGACCTATCACCGTCGCCTTCATCACGAAGACGCCAATTTACTTTGCGTCTGTGGATAGGAACAATCACCTACTCACTTCATTGGATTTCATAGAAACGCTGGTTATATGCGTGAGCTCAGAAAGGCCTTAATAGTGACAGCACTCACGCGTTAAATCCTCGGATCTCACAGTTTGTGAAATTTTTGGAATATACGCGGAATACTCGTAATATTACAACGACCGCTATGGTACATATGCCTATCTAACTAGTCGTAAAATATCTAGAGATTTCACTTTGAAACCTCTTCCCTTTTTTTCTTTTATTTCTATTTCGGCTTTTTGTTGTGGTAGGGCGCGTATATTTTTCCAATTAACATGAGCATTTTTCGACTTAGTCTTGTGGTATCACTTCCTGACACCATTTTTCAAGTGTACGTGCCCCATTTTATGGTGCCATCTCGGACTTTGGACTTTGTGGGCTGGGGCGCTCTTTTACGTCATAACTTCCTACAGAAGAAAGGATACTAAGGAGATTGATCTTGTCCGCAGGAGCAGGTTGAATGTGCATTTAGGTGCTTAAATCGGTGGTGATAATCTACAAAATTCCCATGCGCTGATCTAGCGGCGAGAAGGAATCCTAGATTCTTTCGAGACAGGAATCTCAAGCTCCGAGGGTGGTTTCCCTGCCATTCTTATTTCCAACTGTCTGTATCGTTCTGGGGCTTTCGAGTGCCAGTTGTTTCAACTTAACGATTCGTAGCTCTACTATTAAATGGCGTGCTCTTATCACGGATACTTATGTGCAAGCTGATTTAACAAGCGCATCGGCTATTTCATTTCCTATGATTTTTTGGTGACTTGGAATCCAATGAATTATGATCTTGCCGGCTTCAGCAACTCTAGATTTGTCTCTTTTCTACCATTAGCTTCGCAGTGATTGGAACTCTACAATCTGCTCTGAGCTGGACAGTGTGTAATTGCAATGCTAGTTCTTCATTGTCAGGACAAACAAAATTATATGTGGCATACTTTGGCATTGTATGATTTAGCGCGGTCTTCAGGCCTGTGTGGATTCCATGATGGACTGTATTTCAACACCTTGTACCTATAAGAGCACATTCCATATCCCCTTAGAGAGGATATCAGTCAACCAGATTACAGAATTTAACAGGCTTTCTCAGAGACAATGTGTAGATGTAAGCCACAAATCCTAATCGACTGAAGACACGAAACCTCACTTGTACATATGATTCAGAGGCTATCAATCTTTTATCTTGCTACTCCAGTCACGTTATTCCTTTGTACTAATGACTAATCAAAACGTCATCTGACCCAAATCTTTTAGGGTATATCTAGCCCTAATACTCAGCACTTTTCTTACTGATTTCTATATTTCCATGATCAAGTTCAGCTTCTTAAGCAGAGATTTGGTGCGAACGAGCAGGACACCCTCTCGAGTGTGATCCCTGCCAACGTCACTGGTTTTGTGCCAAAAGGCGTTAGGCTAGAGCCTGAGACTTCAAAATAAACAAATCAATTAGAGCACGTTCGGTACGGCCATTGGGGCCTCTATCCATTCCTCGCTTAACGTACTCCAGGTGTAAGAATAAGCTTAATGCTTACACCCGAATTACGTTAAGCGAGGAGTGGATAGTGACTCCAATGGCCGTACCGAACGCGCCCTAAATACCTGCGTATACTTTGAACAAGCCTCAATACACAAAATTCTCACATGAGACAATGTAGAAATGCTAGGACTTATCGTTTTTTTTTTATTAAGCGAATCTCATTTACTGATATCTCTGCACCCAACAGAAACATCTCATGATAGCGGATCTGAAGCTTCTATATCCACCTAATCTACCCAATTCCTAAGTCATCGAACATACCCATAAAGACATTAATGGATACTTTTTCCAAATTTTCCAAACCAAAGCTCTCAAGGAGAAAAATTATAATACCCATCATATGATTACAATTTGAAAAAGAAATATTGACTCCTACGAAGAGTGCTCTGCATTGACTGCGCTAGATGAGGGATTATATAATAGTTCAGAATCAGAGCGGGAAACGGGGGCGTTGGAAGCGAGTTCAACGTTACCAGCACATTAAAAAAATATATATATATATATATATTTTTAGTACTTACTGGATCCAATGACTTAAAATCAAAGCGTATTATAAATTATTTTCTACTTTATATATATGCAAGTTCTGACGGTGTCGTCAACAAGACCACACCTACGTTATGTTGATGCTCTCTTCTTTGGCCTTGACATTTCCATTATTTCAGCCTCAATCAATATCTAGATCAATCATAGTTTATACCTTATTAACTGATAGGAAAAAGACTGGCTCAATAAAACTTTCTGTTCTTATACCTATGGTTACGCATAGCTCCATTTGCCTCCTCTAGACTTGAAAATTGTGCCTGAAAAAGAGTTTTCAAAGTGGCTATACCTTAAATACCCCTTCAGAGCTAGTCAAAATCCTCAAAGATTGGAGTTGCTGAGCTACTATGATTACTTTTAAGCCTGTTCTTGATGAAATTAACCTGCTTGTTTACTTCTTACGTCTTGCTCGGTGTCTTTGAACACCAAGACGCTGGAGGTACTGAAAGACCTAAAGACTTTGACACAGGCTCCAGTTGAAATAAGACAGTATCAGGATTGAAAAAAATAAACCAGACACTCTAGAGCCTGCTTTTGTGTTGGGAGAAGTGAGGAAAACCAGGAATGTTGAATACAAAGTAGCTAGGAACTCTACTTTTGTAGCATGAACGATGTGACTTCAGATAAGGATCTGGATTTTTTTTGAAACAGCTGTCTTCAGAGAAGAAAAATGCCGCTCTTCTAATAGAAGGCTCAAAATTATTGTGAAGTATGGCCTCCATAGCTGTCTAGAACAAGCAGCCTTTTATTTCCAAACGTCTTTGCTTGAGCGTGTTTTTCAAAATGCTGGGTCTAATGTAGGCCAATCTCATCGGTAGTCCAGCAGTTTACACCGACTAAAATTTTCCATGTTGAATGAAGACTCTGGAAGAACAATCTCTGGTTAAACTCCTTTATCTTGGTATTAATAAATGGTGGAACTGAGATATTAGCTGCACAGACACCATGGATTAAAGAAAGTCATTTCATGTTGGTTGGCTTGGCCTGTTTGAATCTCAGTAACCTTTTTATTGATGTGATTACCTTTGAGGTATAAATCTGATGCGTTCGGAAGACAGTCTCATCAAAGTTGTAGGTGTCTTCTAGCATGATGCTAAATTTGATGACTTTGCTGTTTACCAACTCAACCCAGTCCCCAATAATCTTTAAATCCTTTCAGATCTTTTTCTAGCACTCACGTATCCTTCGAAGCTTGAATTTTAAGGCCGATGTCTTCTTTGAAAAGCAAGATGTCTAATTGATTCAAATAAGTGGTGATTTCTGGATTTGCAGATTTTATCAGCCATTCCTCTCATAAGGCTAATGTTGGGTGATAATCCTTGAGCATTTAACTTCATTATGTCTTTAACAAGCATCTCTTCCTCTAATTCAGATACTCTTCTATTGGTTGGTCTGAAGTCTTCTCTTGGTGTTATTCCATAGATCCTATCATACAATATAATTCTAGTGATATTATAGAGCTTTGTAGCAGCGAAAATGATAGGGCTTTGGCTGAAATTAAAAGTTGATACTACTAGCAATACACTGACTTTAATAGAGCGGATCTAGACGCGATCTAGTGAAGAAATTACGGGTTAAATAAGCGGAAAATTCATTCCAGAGATTAGCTTTCGGCACGATCCTTCGCCACGTTGAAGGAGATTTGTGTTTTGAAAAGGAATTATTTTTTAATAATTTTTAGAAGCCAAAAAAGTTAATTATCGAAAGGGCTATTAATATTTCAAAAGATATGATTGTTTGTGCCCAATGAATAAAATTATTTCTTATTAGCTTGACTTCTCTGGATGATGGATTCTTATACTTTTAGTTGAAATATACATCTCATCGCTTCTGCATTGATCATAACCCCATGCGAGTCTTTTAAACCCCCCCCCCCAATCAATACCAAAAAATACGTGGGAGTAAACTTTGCTGAGATTAGCCGGCTGTAAAAATGCTTTCTCGATAGAAGATTTTGCCGATGAAAACTCAAATTCCTCTTTTTGAGAAGCAGTTTAAACAGCTATATTTCAATTGAGATTTCAAAGAAGCTTTGACACGTAGTGATCCTAGAAGTTCAACTTGAGGATTTTAAGCGTCATCATTAAAAAAGTGATTATACCTGTGTAAGGATTTCGTCAATTCAGTCTGTGATTCCTCTGATTTAGCGGTAGTATTGGGGAAAAATGAAGACTTGAATAATCCTGCTTAGATATTTGCATGAGTACATAAGTTGCTATCTTATTAGAAAGAAGCGAATCATGTAATATGGCTCGGAATCATGCATCAGAGCTTTTAGCTTTTGAAGCCATGAGTAGTTTTCCGATTAGACAACATGCAATGTCTTTGAAAAAGGCTGTAATAAAATTGAGGAGGTTATATTCTTGAACCGGTTTTCACAGTGATCGTCTACTTTCGCCAGCTGGTCTGCTTGCGTAGTACTTCGATCTTTTATTTCTTATGAATTTTTATTATCCTTAGCAGGTGGCATTTGTATACCCATCAATCCAAAGAGGTTCCCTGCAGGTCCAGCTAAACCCCCTTGGCTCCTGAAGCTCTCAATGAGATTTTTGGCTAGGTCGAAGTCGATATCAATCTCGCCATCACTTTCATTTTCACTATCACTATCCTCTTCACTTCTAGCTTTTTCTTCTAGATTGCTTTCCCCTTTAGGTATGTTGCTAGATATGCAATCACGTAATAGATCACAATTATCTTTGTGTTGTGTGTCATTTTTTTCGAACTCATTGTTCAGCTCGTCTTCCTCTTCGATAATATTTGTTCCATCTTTCTTTGGAGGGCTGCCGTTTGAGTTTTGGGGATCATTGAACTCATGCATTTCATTCTTTTTTTCAGACGGCATTCCCATTAATTCTCTCATCAACCTTGAATATTCATCTTTATCAAAAGATATTTCTTTATCTTCACCCTCACTCTCACTGTATTCTTCACTGCTGTACTCTTCATCATTATCAATATCCATGTCATCCAGATCCAATTCGTCTGGACCAGTTTGATCATCATTTAAGAACGACTCGAAGCGCTCGACAATCTTTCTCAAATCTGCCTGTGTCTTTGCATCCCCAAACCCTGATGAACCATCTCCCTGAAAGTTGCTGTCTAAGTTTTTGCTACTAGATTTTCCGGCTAGCTCTCGTTCAAAATCACGGTAGTCAACATCCATCCAAGATTCACTATCTTCCTTAAACTTTTCATTCCAGCATGTGATCTCCACATCAGATGGGAGAGAAGGATTTCCGTCTACGAAACTCCTTTCTATCAAAATTTTGATCTTCTCAACGATAGTTTCTTTTTTGTGTTGAGAATCTTTCATTAACATCTCAAATCCAGAGGTGAGCTTCATCCCTAGTTTTAACTGTTCCAAAAATTCTTTTCCACTATTCTTGTCTTCTGCAAAATTTCCTTCCCAGCTCAGGGGAGGAGAAAATTCCTGAGATTTTATTTGCGCGAATAGCAATCTGGTAAACCGTATGGATATTTTGACCAAATCATCAGGAGAAAAGACGAGTTTCGAGCGGTCAACATGAAGACTCTTAAGTGCGATGGGATCACGGAGATAGAAAGCTTCAATTGCTGGAGAGATAGCAGATGGAAGCTCTCTGAGTATGAAAGCTAATTTTCTGGGAATACGTACAAAAGCATGGTGTAAGGATGCGGCTATTTGCGATGGATAGTTTTGGAGCCGGAAAAATGCCTCCTTCTCGATAAGTGGTGGATTTATGAGGATCTCTGGTTTTGAAGATATGATTTCAAGACTTTCATCTAATTCAAGATGTCTAGAATTTGGAATTGTTGAGCCAACGTTTGACTGGGATAGAGCTGCACAGAGCGGTATAATATATAGCTTATTGTTATGAATCCAAACCTTAACGGTCAGCAATGAAAATTTTACAAAATTTAGATCCCTAACAACTGACTCTGTTATCTGCTATCTCGGGATTAAGCCATCGAGGCAAGGCGTTGGCAGCTTCGATCAATAATAGCTCGCCAAACGTATCCACGACTTTGATCCACAGATCTTGAAACTTTTTGCTCATTTCCCTCAAGATATAGACTATAAGCCATTCATCCTCGACGGAGTCACTGTAATTAGTAATTCCATGGAGAAACAGCCTTCCTATCCTATCTTAGTATCAAATAACTTGAATTCAATCAGGACATACCATGATCTGTCTGGATCTCCAGATTGAAGCAGTCACGCTGCCAAATGTAATCTTTGAGTAGATTTTCCGTCATTTCTATGGATTCACGACGGATAAAGTCCAATTTGTTTCTTGTTTCATCATAGGACTTAAGCTTCGGATTAACTACAAATAGGGAGTATTCCACAGAGTCTTCAGGTAAGTGCCTCGAAAGCCCAATAATATCTTCTGAAGGGCCTTGAATCTTTTCATCACTAAGCCCCATGGTGATGAATATTCAGTTTACTAAGGGGAATTCGTCACAGATAAATTTTTTCCAAAAGATGTTAAGATAATAATACGATGGTAGCAGTAACATTCGTCTTTCTCAGTGCACTATCTAAAATGTGAATCTTGAATTGAATCTTCAATAATTAGATGTGCAGATGCTGTAACGCGACTCCAGATACGCGTCGAAGGGATTTCATATCATGCAGTTGGTAAGTAAAATACTGAAATTTACTTTTCAATCAAGCGAACAGCCAAGGCCTTTATAGAAATAAATATTATCTATTAACCTGATTTTGGTGCTTTTCGGCTCATGAAGGTGTTTACGGAAGATACATACTCTGAAGTAGGATGCCTCATTTTGACGTCTGGAACACTCATACCTAGATTTCATTTGCAGATACCACTACGAGGAATACGCCTTACGAACAAGCAACCTCTACCGTGAATACCCACCACAGGGAAAAGCGTGAAAACCCCGTGGTTATCTAAATTTGCTTTCGTCACTCTCCGAATACGTTATCACCGCGAGAGAATGTGGTTAGTCGTGCTGGACTCGAACCAGCTTTCTCGTGTCTCATCTGGGGTATGTGTCTAAGCTACCCAGACTCTACTTGGGAGAACGGCCAGATAGCATAGGACAATACCATGTGACCTGTCTTTACAGAAACCAATATTCTGTAGAGAAGGCTCCCCGTCGATGATCGCGGAAATTCATTTAGTTGCTGTACCTAGTAGAGTGCAGGTACATTTGAGCAGATGCTGAGCTTCATCTTTCTCAAAAGTACCCGACTCGCCATTGCGTGAATACCCTTTTTACAAATCTTGTTTAATCGCCATATCTGAATGCTTTTTAAGATTCGCTGGCGCAAGAAGATTGAGATGGGATCTAACACAGTAATAATACGAATTTTCGATGGGCTACCAGAGGATGGCAATATACATTTTGGGCTATTCCACTAACCCCCGCTCAGAATTCGTCACACTGTCTATTAATGACTACACAGCTGAAGTTAAAATTACAGTAGCTCATAAAATAGACTGAATAAATTTTAGATTCTGATACTTTTGATAATAATTTGACATCATTGGTTCATAAATAAAAAAATTGATCAGATATTATTTACTTATTATTTCTCGACAAGTTACAACTTTTTCTACGTCAAAAAATTTGAGTGAAGTACGTTCTCTGTAGGTCCTAATATTACCAATTTTTCGGGCAATTTTGAAAGCATCATTTTGACATTCCATATGAGCTTCTTTTACCTTTAGAACAGCTGCGACACTTGATTGCATACTCTCCGATTATTTCTGAGATGAATCTGTGTCAGATGACTGTTATACATAACATATGCACTGTAAATACAATGTTACTAAATAGTAGTTATCTTTGCTTTGTGATGTTTGGTATACTTGGAACTATGAAAAGAAGTAAATGAGAAATGATACCAAGGAGGTGAACAAATGGATGTATGAATAAATACCTTGTAAATCGCAGTTTAGATATTTAGTTTTATTAAAATCTTTGTCTTCCAAATTCTTGCTTATTGTGATCAGTCACTTACACGACAATCTGCATTGGTAATTCTCCATATTTACTCAACTCTTACACACAATTTATGTATCCCATTTGGTTGCTCCTGGTAGTTGCTGAGTCGACGTTTTATGAGACCCCAGAGATGTCCTATTGGCTTTAAATCTGGTGACCGAGATGGCCAACTCATCGAATTTCTTCTCCTTTGGCTAGCCATTGTTTTGTAGTCTGAGAAGTTAATTCCTGATCACTGTCTGATTGAAAAAGTAGGTCTGTTCTCACCAAGGGAGGGATCTGACTTGCAACCCGGTCGAATGCCGGCACCAAAAACTCTCCAGAATGCCCAAGAGTTGAGTAGAGTTCATTCTAAAAACGATGCGGTCCGTCTCACTGAGCCCCAAGCTAGGACATACAGCCCAAAATAATTAAGTAACCTCCCCCAAATTTCAGTGTCTCCTCCAGCACTGCCGAACAGAGATCATGGTAGCCTGTCCCATGTACTTTCGTATCCCGTCACTATTTATCCTGTTTAATTTAGTCTCGTCTGACCAGATAACTCGTTTCCAAACTTCAATGGCCGAGTTCTGATGACCCAATCTCCACTTCAAGCAGATTTTTTGATGACCTTTTGACAGGCTCGACTTCTTCTTTCTTTTAAATGACCTCATGCCTTCATCCTTTAGAGCACACCGAATGATACCTGGCGAAAATTTATCTTCTCTTTCACGTTTGACTAGCCATTCCATCTCTACTGCCCATTAGGGGCCCGTATTTCGCATCAAGCGCGCAATGGCTCGCTTATCTAGCGAGGTTAGCTTCTGTGGTCGGCCCGGCTTAAGCTCTGCTACTTCATTTATTGTCATCTTGCCATATTTATAGACTGAAATTTTACCGCATCCCAATATTTTGGAAGATTCGTGTGTTGAATTACCATCATAAATGTGGTGATAGGAGCAACTTCATCAAATGACAACCTCTTCAATCTGATGTCTGACAGTAAAATATTAATAAAATACCATCGTCTAAAGCTCTCAATCACGGTTGATTGAATTTATTTAAGAACAAAAATATCTAACAAACGTTATGATAGTCGTTAACACCTGAAAGCCGATTTTCTCCTTGTTGTGATATCCTTCATGCTTCTCATTATTGTTGCCTCGGGCAATTTAGGCCTAAGCGACCTTCTCCAATTCTAGCCGGCTAGCAAGCGCAGTATTTTAACCAGGTTGTAGAGCTCTCCAGCACAAGATGGAATACAGAGAAAACAATAGAAAAATAGATTATAATTAGATCTAAAATATTCTGGGTATTACATGGAAGATTGGACAAGTTAGGAGATGACAGAGGTCGTAATACTGTGGGTGAATAATTTGAGGCATTGCCTCTCTCTTTCTATAAAGATAAGTTTCCTACAACACGTTCAGACATTAGTGATAATTCAAAGAGATAAATCTTTATCCCTTTCATCTAATTTATTGTGAACATGACTATTGGAAGTATCTCCACCTCTGATTCTTCACATAACCTCGATATTGCAACACTCCTTTTAAATACAAAATGTGGCTTCAGCATTCTTCTCATTACCAAGAAATTATATGTCGTTTCCTTCTTTTTTGCTTAATTAAGGTCCGTTGAGCTGCAGAATCAGTCCAATAGTCGCCGCATCGTCTATTTTTTACCATGTAAACGCGTAACCGGTGGGAATTTCAAAGATTTATTTCGACATTAGGATTTGCAGATATAGAAAAGAGATAACCACCAAATAAACAGAAATTTCATAGGAATTGGAAAATTTTCTGGGGAGTTATGACGGCTAGGAAGCCGCAGGAATCCTGTAGCCTGCGATGACCACTGCAGGTTTCGCGACCATAATCACGTGATATTTATTGAAATATGTATTGCACAAGTATCGTTGTGCGTATCACTATTTTATGCTGATGCTAAGTCTTGGGTATTTCTCGAACATTCTAGCAATCAATTAATTTGAGCAGCTACCTTCTTTCATGGAAGATACGGTAGAGATTAGGGTGTATAGAGAAGGTTCTAGAAAACAAACTCAACGGATATAAAATGGGAACAAAACTGCAATTGATAAAAGCCAAAAAAAGTCATAAACTACTAACGTGGTTCATCAGAACCGTGCGCACTTTCTTCTTGGCGTAGACGAGTTTTTTTGGCCCTTCGACGCTTGCCAAGTGCATCGTTGGCTGCTCGAAGCTTCCAGAGCTCCGCTGATATAAGAGTCATCTCATGTGCCATTTCAAACATCCCCTTCGCCATCTGCTTAGTTGATGAAAAAATTGGTGATTGTGAGCTTCCTTGACGATTGCCGATTGAATTGTTCGCCAAAGTAGCTTGTGAAATAGCTTCAGTCGGGTTGTGTGGTGTTTGAGTTACCCAAGGTGCAGCGGCGGCGGAAGGGGACCCAGAAGGCGTTGACGTTCGTAACCTTATATCCAACT
>MCBS01024972.1:0-17578 GCA_003611235.1 Golovinomyces cichoracearum
CAGTGTAGCAAGGGTCAAGCCAGAACTGCAGATGCTAGGGACAGCAAGAACTGGAGCTCAGTTCTTCTTCTAGCTGTGCTAGCGATCAGCTTGTGCTTGAGCTCAGGCTCGTACGAGAGAAAAGAGGCGTACTAGCTTTCTCTTCAGGCACAGAAGTGGTACCAAGGATGGAGGCAACGGCCAGTGGCAGTACATTTTCTTGTCGGTGTTCCTAGGGCTTTGCTACCACAGCTGTGCCAGTAAGTAGGCAAAGGGAGCTATGGAGTCCTGGCAGCAATATAGGGGTGAGAGCATGCGTAGCACCAGTGCAAGCAGTTGTAGCTTGTGTAGCTAGTGACCTCTGCACCAGGTCGAGGGCATTCATATTAAGCCAGTACTGGCAAGGCCAGTTCAGCAAACGGGCTTGCCCTGTACATAACTGCCACTAGTTCAAGCCAGAAGTGAACTAGGCAAGGGGGTAGCAAGTGGACGAAGGGAAATAGTAGCTTGTGAGAGACTCGCAGAGGAAAAAGTAGAAAAATAAGTTCTTATAAAAATTATCTATCAGATAAATAAATAATAATTTCTGTAAAAAGGGGGGGATGCTCTAGGCTTCGCCACAGCAATAAAAGAGAGATATAAAAAAATTTTTAAATAAATTATAAAATTAATGTAACCCGGCGTGATTTATAGGTTTATTGTAGGTCTCTTGTACCAGCTCATACGCAAGTGCGGCTCAAGCTAGGCTTGAGACCCGGTCTAGCATTGCTAGCATGACTAGGTATAAAAACCGAATCATCTATCTATTAACAAGTTCTTTGCAAAATACTAGTATAGAAAGCCAAGCGATAATAGCTTAACATCAAAGCAGGCATTGCTTATCTAGCTTAGCAAAAGATAATAGAATATTACCTTTAAATGTGGTAAGTACAATTAATAAAATGTTATTTAGTTGGCCAGTAGTGTAGATGCTCTTTACTACTATATACTACCTTTATAACAATGTATACACATAAAGCAATTAAAGTAGTGAAGAATGGCATTAATATAAAAAAATACATATTCTTCTTTAGCTCGCCAATGGGAGCAAGCAAAAAAGTTCTATATCTCTATTTAAAATAAAAGATATAGTAACTCTAGGATCTCTCTTTAATAGATATCTTTAACAGATATAAATTTACGGATCCTTTTAATGAAGATAATAACATTGCCCATACAGATAATTGTCAGTAAAGTCTTCTATTATGTTCTCCATTTAATTCTTATAGTGATGCGCATAAAGCTTTAGGGGTTAATACAGGGAGTAATACTTGTAATAGATATATTGATACCAATAGATTATATAAATCTAAATATATTTTTACATCTAACTAATTTATGGCAGGTTCGTCTTAGAAGGTAGTTACGATGTAAAACTCTGTAAGGTCGTCCTACAGAGAAGGCTATTTTGTCTTATAAACTAAAATTTTTATTATGGTACAGGAGAGCCCAGAATATCCTATACGTTTTTATTTACATTATAAAATAAAAAATATATAAATAATCCAGCTTTTCGCTCAGGCTTCCTTCTTCATACCAACCTACTCTTGCTCTGCGCAGGCCGTCTTTAGGGTCAGCCTGACCCGTAAATACTATCAGGCTCTCGCTGCAAGGGTGCTCTAGAGGGTTTGAACTGACGCTTCAAAGGCAGCGCTAACTTAAGTCGCAGAGGCGGATAAACTATCCGGGCAGTACCTAGCTGTGCAACAGTACATCGGCAGTTCAGTAGCTTGCTTGCACCAGTGGCAGTAACAGCGTAGCAGTTAGAAGTGGCAGGAGGTCTTCTAGCTGGTCTTCTAGCGGATCGGTACTAGCCTGCGTACAAAAGGAGCCCGTATGAACTGTAGCAGCTCAAGGCTAGGCAGTTATGGTGAGAGCTGCAAGCAACTCTAGATCAATTGACGGAAACGGGCATGCCTGAGCAAAGCCAGAGCTGCTACAGTTCAGTAGCGTAGAATTGAGGCAGATTAGTGGCAGGAGGCTGCGAGCGCGAGCGCGAGCGCTGTCAAGAGGGCAGCAGTTCATCAGGTCAGCTGGTTCCGAGGTAAGAGCTCAGGTAGCGAGCCACGAGGTAAGCTTGGTACTAGCGCAACGAACACGAGTGGTAAGAGCCAGTGCTCATGCAGATAGCTAGCAGAGCATGAGGGAGGCTTGCACTAGCAAGGCACTAGAGAAAGCCAGTAGCTACGGGTCAGCTGCTCAACCCGTATGCATTTATTTGCATTTGCATTTGCATTAGCATGCTGCCTCATGCCCTTAGGGGGGCACAGGCAAGAGCAGAGAGAGACAGCTAGAGGGCTTGCCTAGAGCTATCCGGGTCAGAGGGATGCTCAGAAGTGCAGTTCAAGCTACCATCGCAACAGCACAGGTCTGCACTGGTGTACTAGCAGTGGCAAGCATCTAGGCTAGCTCAAGGGGTGCGGTGCGCAGTGTAGCGTGGTCTTCTAGAGCTGTGGTAGCGAGCCTGAGCTGGTAAGCTGGAGGTCTTCTAGCGCTTGCAACTAGGCAAGGTGTGAGCCTTTGAAGAGAGGGGGGGGGGTTTCAGCTCTAGGCTGCGCATACAGGAGGCAGCGGTCATGGTAAGCGCTAGCACCACCAGTTCATCCTATGCAAGTGCTCCAGGCTGTGGGCGGAGCCCATGAGCCACAGCAACAAAAGAGAACCGGCTTGCTCACCAGTGGAGGTAGGCAAGCTTGGCCTGAAGAGAAAGGTAGTAGGGGGGGACTGTGGTTGAGAGCGGACTGAACCACAGCAGTTCTAGCTACCTACGTACACTGCAGTGGTCTTAGCTTTGCAAGTACGATGCGTACACTACTAGGCAGTAGGAACTAGAACAGGGGGTGCTTGGTTCAGTGCAGTGGCAACAACGGTACCAAGCACAGGTCTGCTGCTCATAGCCAAGGGGTAACTGCCTAGGCGAACTAGAGGGAGGGTGCGCCAGGCTAGGCTGCAGTGGTACCAGAGCAGTGGCTAGCCTCGAACACAGGTCAGGTCTGAGCAGATCTTGCGCAGCAAGCGGTCTAGCTCTGCTGATGCTGAAGCTAGCAGAGCACAGCATGAGCAGGAGAGGGGGGGGTCCACCAGTTCATCCGGGAGAGAAGCCGCGGTAGCGGTCTAGCAGTGTCTTGCCTGCTGCTCTCCTAGCGCCTGATTAACACAGGAGGGTGTTTCGTCTTCCCTGCCTGCAGATCAACCTATGCAAGTGCTCCAGGCTGTGGGCGGAGCCCATGAGCCACAGCAACAAAAGAGAAGGCGCTAGCGGGCTGAGGGGGGGGGGAGAGAGCAGCGCAGTACATCAGGTCAGCAATGGCTCAAGCATTTGCATGCAGAGCAAGAGGGGTGCTGTTCATCGCTAAGGGGGGGGGGAGAGCTGTGCAGATGGAAGCGGTGGCCAACGGCCATGAGCTAGAGGAGGGAGCTCCTCCAGTTCAAGGGGGGAGAGAGGGCTCTAGCAGTCGTTCAAGGGGGGGGGTGCGCCTTCTAGTGCGAGGGAGCCAGAGGTGGTGAACTAGCTGGTTCGCTTCGGAACCTGCACTGGTGAGCAGTGTACCATCAGGTCTCTTGCTCAAGCGCTAGACTGAACTGGCACAGCGTACTAGAGCGAAGTGCTTGCTCTGTAAGGGGTGCGTAGGACTGGTCTGACCTAGCCAAGAAGCTAGCTTTCTAGGCTCGAACCTGCGCAAGAACAGCAGGGGGGTGCACTGGAACCAGCAGTTTAGCAACCTACGAAGCAGTGCTCTAAGCCGGGAGAATAGCAGGCAGGCGCAGCAGTGCGAGGAAGCTCAGTTCTAGCAGTGGCTAGCCACAAGGCACTGCAAGAGAGGCCACTTCTGCCAGTGCAGATGCCTTCTCTTCTGCCCAAGCAAGGCTACAGCACAGGAGAGCAAGGCTCCTCCTGTGTCAACTACAGGCTTAATAGGGTTGAGCTATTGCAACTAACTGGAGCCAAGGGGGGGGGGGTAGCTGTGCATCCCTCTCCAGAGCAGAGGTACGATGCGGAAGAAGACCAGTGCAAGTACACCAGGTGAGGAGGGGTGCGCAAGAGGGGGGGGGGGTAGCACAGCTCTAACACTGCTAGTTCACCACTGGAGAGATGAACTGCTACAGAAGATCAGGCAACCCTTGAGCCGTAGCTACTGAACGAGGTACCAGCTTCTTACGAGCCAAGTACGCAACGAACTAGGGTAGGAGAGGAGCGAGTGGAGCCTCAGTTAATCAGGGTCAGCTACTGCAGCGCTTTCCTGCCCTAAGGGGTCAAGCCTGGAACTGAATAGCCAAGAAGCTAGCTTTCTACGGGACAGCTAGCAGTGGAGCCTTTGCGGTGGTACTAGCCAGAGGGCTCTAGCCATGCAGCTCAGATCTTGTGGAGAGCAATGCTAGCCAGTTAGTAGGCTAGGAACAGGCAGAGCTGCTAGTTCAACGGGTCAGGAACACAGCTCTTCAAAGGCAAGTGCTTCGCGCAAGGGGGGGGGGGGAAAATGAAGGAAGGGAGCCTGAGGTTCAGAGGTAAGCGATGCGCAACCTCAGAACACCACAGGCAGCTAGCCAGGTACCAGCACTGCTCTAGTTCACAGTGGAACCAGCCGCGGCAAGCAAAGAGCGAGGGAGCTAGAACCTCAAGCCGCAGCTTGCTGCAAGCAGCTGGCTTCTAGCTGCAGCTGCAAGCTGCAGCTAGCTGCTAGCACTAGAGCCGGATAGTCTTAAGGGTCAGCTACGGGCTTCTAGCTGCTAGAAGCCGCTTGCATGAGCAAGCAAGAGGAGCCTTTGCGGTGGTAGCTGCCTAGAGAGGAACGAGGTCTTCTAGAGCTAGGCTGAGGTCTTCTAGCTGGTCTATCGCGGTAGCAACTAGGCAAGGTCTGAGGCAGAGAGAGGAGGTAGGCTGAGCACTACCCTCAAGCCAAGGAGCGGTAGCGCTGGCTCAAGTACAGGCTATAGAGAAGGAGCGCTAGCCCGTATAAGCAGGAGCCTTTGGGGGGGGGGGAAAATATGAATAAAAATGCGGATAAATTATACTGTGCAAGGCAAGCAATAAAAATTTTAGTATCCTGATCATGAGAGATGTTAACAACGGGTGATTAATACGTTACATACATAGTAACACAGCTTCAGCTTTTTTTTTCATAGTTTATTTACATATAGGTAGAGGTTTATATTACGGATGTGCGCCGTGTAGGGGATTTATTGTCGTGAAGTTAGAAAACTTCTATCATTGTCTGGTACCGATAATAGCAACAGAGTTAGGCCGGAGGGAAAGCCGAGGGCTGAACAGAGCATCTCTGTTAAAATGACTACAATTACTAACCCGAAAAGTAATAATAGAGTTGTGAGCTATTTATTCTATGGTTAAAGCTATACTGCCTGAAGCAAATGGTCTATTGATCCCAAATATAGGATACTATCATTACGGGGAAAGGATAGTTAAATCGAAGGAACAAGTGGATCCGTATTGTTCTAACCAGTCCGATTTCACCAGATGTGAAATAATCACATTAAAAGACCAGAGTTTGCAACCTAAGGAATATGTACGAACAATAAAGAACACCACGGGATTGCCTAAGGAAAGCCATTTCCAAGGTAACAGAGTAACCATACTAGGGAAGTTATATTCCTGAAGGGTTACAGCCAATAAAAGATCTAATGTTAGATACTATTGTACATCTGGTACAAGTGATGTAGTATCTAGGTTAGAGAAGTTAAGAGTTAGAAGCGAAAACAGACCTAAGCACACAATAAATAAAAATTTGCATTCTTTAGTATACAATGAAAATCTCTTGAACCTAGCCTATGACCTAATAAAGAGTAAAGCGAGTGGCTTGAATATGAGGCCTTTTGAAGAAACTTTAGATGGTATGAGTCAGGATATCTTAAAAGATATTAGTGAACAACTGAAAAATGAAACTTTTATCTTCAAACCCAGTAGAGTTTATATTGGCTTAGCTAACGGATTAAGACCTCTGACTATAGCATCTCCAAGAGATAAACTAGTTCTGCAAGTGATAAAGATGATCCTAGAGTTGGTTTTTGAGCCGATCTTCCTAGATAACTCGCATGGCTTTAGAGCCAAGCGTAGCACTCAGACTGCCTTCTTAGATGTCAGGAGAACCTTTAGATCCGTGGCGTGAGTTATAGAGGGAGATTTTAAAGGTTTAGACTCTATTGACCATAAATTACTAATGAATATCCTCGAGTCCAAGATCTTGGATAGAAGATTTACTAATCTTATTAGAAAAGCATTAAAAGCAGGCTACTTCGAATTCCAAGAAGTTCTAAACACTAATATAGCCGGAACAAGACAAGGATCCATAGTTAGCCCGATCCTGGCCAATATATTCCTACATCAACTAGACTTATATGTAGAAAGTCTTAGAACTGAATTTAATCGAGATCGGCCTCGTACCTGCCTTGGCTATAAACGTATTAGACCTCTTTATAGAAGAGCCCTTTACCACAAAGATGTATTACAAATAAGAGAAATAATGAATAGAATTAGAAAGATAGATCATAGCGATTATTCAGATCCTAATTATAAGAGATTAGCATACATAAGATATGGCGACGTTTGACTAATAGGTATTAGAGGATCTTACCACGATGCTTTGCAAATAAAATCTAAAGTTGCAGAATTCTGTAATAGTATAAACCTAAAATTAAGTGAAAAAACTAGAATAACTAGTCTTAACAAAAAAGTCTTATTTCTGGGGGTTCAGCTAACCAGAAGTCATCAGAATACCTTTTTAAAAATTAACAGACCTAAAAGACAGGCTCAAGAACTTAGACTCCTAGCACCTATTCAGAATATCGTCAAGAGATTACATAAACAAGGATTCATGAAGAATAACAAATCTCAAGCCAAATTTATCTGAATGTCCTACGATCTGCGAAGGATAATGGGTTTATATAACTCAGTGGTTAGAGGATACCTCAATTATTACTCATTTGTACACAATTATGGTACTCTAACATCTAGACTAATGTTTATATTAAAAAGCTCCTGTTGTAAATTAATAGCTTGCAAATTAAAATTAAAAACTATTAATGTTTATAAAAAGTTTGGTAAGACTTTGAGAGGGGCCTTTGAAGGCAGCAACGCATTCGTGGGGTCTACTATCCGGGTCAAAAGGGCTAAAGCTTTATCCTTTAAACCTATAAAACCAGTTCATAAAAGTTAGTCCAGATGTATAGCTAACTCAATATCTCCAGCTTCTTACTGGCTTTTATTTGTCATGTTCTCTTTATCGAGTGGAGATATCAATTTAGGAAAATGGATCTCATTTAAAAAAAAATAGGCAGGTCCTAGACAAGTTTTAGTTGTGGACAAGAAATTTATGTTGAGAATGTCATATGCTTAAACATCGCAATAAGTTTTAATGTTAAATATTGGTGGAGAGCCGTATGAGGGGAAACTTTCACGTACGGTTCGGGAAAGAGGCGTGTAAACCAAGAGCTTACACGTACTTAGTTCATCATATAGAGCACCTAGAACATTAGTATGAACTATAGGTACTTGTATATTCATATTAATGATGGCTATAAATTTGTGGCCAAATTGATTAGTGGTTTATGTTAAAAATAATGATAATAGTATTTGTCCAGCTAATGCGTTTAATAAGTCTAGAACCAGAGCTATGCGCAGAATTGGTCCTCATAACATCGACGTATTATCCATAATAATTTGTCTATTGTTAGGTGATTTAAATGCAAATAAGATAAAAGGTGAACAAATGGATAGTGTCAGGTTTAGTCTAGAACAATGTGTTAATAATTCTGCTTATATTCACCACCTTAACATTCTTTTACATGAATTAGGTTATTGTTCTAATGTTACTCCTAAACTGCTAGTTAAGTCTCTTTGCCAAGAAAGGGGTTCTATAACTCGGTTTAATTATAGATTAACTACATTGAGTTTTACCAATCTTTTATGAATATATGAGGGATTTTATGTAAATAAAAATAAAAAGATTCCAGCTTGAATTGGCTTATTTATAACACCAGCGGCTTTAGCCCATCTGGTTATGCAGATAGGATCTCTTAAAGAGGAAGGCTTAATATTATATCTAAAATTAAGGGATCTGCAGGGTATATCTCTAATAAAAACCACTCTAAAAAATAGATATAATATACTTAGTGCAGTTATTTATGAGCATAGGGAAGATGAGGTTTTTACAGTATTATGTATTAGAGTGGAATCTATACCTCTTTTACGTGATCTTATTCATCCATATATGCATCCTTCTTTATATTATATATTAGAAACTAAATGTCAAAATTATACAGAGACTTTTTTATATAATAAAACTCATTATAAATATGAAGAAAAACCTTTTGTAAATAGAGGGAATCGAAGAATAAATAAAAAAAGTGGTCATTTGTAGATTGGGTCTAGTATTAATTTTACAGGATTTAATCAATACTACAATTAGTAACCACATAGGTGAGCCTATCTCTGAATATGGTGATAGCTGCCTCTAAAAAGAGTTAAGTTAGATATACTAGAAGTGCCAATTGTGCAAAATCTAATTAGAGATAGAGAGAACAATAGGCACTAAGTGGCTATTTTACTCCCTTAGTTTCTTTAAACATAAAAGTGAAAGCTTGGCCAAGCTTAAATGAAAAATAAAAGGAAACTTTGCAACCTCTTTAATTATCAAGAGAAAGCTTAGCGCTCTATGGCTTATTAAAGTTGTATTTACGGATATAGAAACACAGAAAGAGGGTTTATCGAGATCTGCCACTTAAGATCTAGAAATATAAGTATTAAAAAAGGGTATCCCTCAAATTTATAATAGTTATTATTTTTATTTAGTAGGATTATAACTATCTTTCAATACGGATCTTGACAAACAGCCTCTAGCAGTGCTAGACCGGGTCTCATTTGCTAGCTGCTAATCGGGTCTACAGTTCATAGGGTCAGAGAAAGTCGCACGTGCTCAAGGCTCATTAGCTCACCAGTACCTAGCGTAGCTCTGGCAAGGCAGCAAGCCTTGACCTATGCTTGAAGTTAGCTTTCTAGGGGAGCCTAGAGGGGTTTCTGTGGCTCAAGGGCTCCGCCCACAGCCATGAGCACTATTTGCAACTAGAAAACACAGGCAGTTATAGTAGCCCTTTGCAGTGCTGTTCTAGCTTTCTAGGCAGAACTGCTCTTACTGCCAGACCACAGGCAGCGTAGCGCAGCTACAGTTCAAGGCAAGAGTCAGAGCAGTGCTAGAAGGTAGGCACTTCTAAACTGGATAGCCTTGCCCAAGCAACGATGCGTTCTCTTTGGCACGGATGCAGTGCAGCGGATGGCTAGGGCTAACGAGAGCTAGAACTGCTATAAGACCACAGCGTAGCGCTCTTACAGTAATCGCCACTAGTTGCAAGTTACTAACGGGTCTTGCTGTGCTACAGATCATCGCCAGTTAGTTCAGTGGTGTACCTAGCTTTGCAGTTCTGCCTTTGCAACGTAGGGGCTTGAGTTTGCCTTGGCTAGAGCGGATGAACTGTAGCAGAGGCTCTGCTCTACAGTTCATAACTGGCCAAGCTGGTTCTCTAGTACGCAGATCTAGTGTAGGGGCTTTGCAGTGGCCAGTAGCAAAATGAAGTGTGTGGGGGTGCAGAGAGTACAGTTCAGCAGTTAGCCTAGCTTCGTACCACTGCTGCGCTCTGCACTGGTGTAAGCCATCAGGTCAAGGAACGTGGTCCAAGGAGGTAGCCAAGCTGTGGCTAGCATCGTTCGCCCAAGCAAGCTGTGCTACGCATTAGAGAGCAGTGCTTTGCACCTAGGCAGTAGCGTTCCTTTTTGCAGTTCTGACCTTGCCAGTTGCGATAGCGAACTAAAAGAAGTGAATGGAGGCAGCTTGGCCAGCGTAGCTTGGTCAGCTCCTCATTAGCAAGGGAGAGAAGAGGGGTGAGAGTGAACTGAGAGGCTAGGCTTCAGTTCTATGCGGGGGCGTAGCTGTGTCTCCATAATGCCACAAGTTCAAGCCAGGTACTAGAGTGTAGAGGGGTAGTTCATTTATAGAGGTCAAGGTAGTAAGAGGCTTGAGCCTGATGAACAGGAGCGCAGTCAGGCTATAGCGCTATAGGAGGGGTGCAGTCCAGTGTCTAGTTCAGGCTTAATATGAACAGGCAGCTAAGAGGGGTAGCCCTCAGTTCTAATACAGGGTGAGAGCAAGGTACCAAGCAGAGGACTAGGGGGAGAAGGAACCAGCACAGGAGGGAGCTAGCAAAGAGAGAGGGGGATAGTAGCACAGCAGCAAAGAGCGGATAGAAGCAGAGGATAGTCAAGCAATATTGGGGGATAGTACTATGGGAGCCAGCTGAGCTAGCTGTCCCGTAGAACGAAGCGATCGCCTGCCAACAGTAAGAGGCTTTGCAGTTAGCGCAGCTTGAGCCTGGGGAGTAGGAAGGCAGAGAGCAGAGCTAGCAAAACAAGGTTTGGCAAAACTTGCTAAGGGTAAGGAGACGATGGTCCTAAGGGGGGGGAAAATAAGTATCTCTTAACAATCTATGGCAGATTTAGTTTCCATTTGTAAACCTTATATTATTTATGAAAAAAGGGGGACTTACTGGTTATCTTTAACATGAGTCAAAAATTAAAGTCCTACTTTAAGAGTATACACAATATATAATTAGAAGTATACTGTTCTGGTTTTGCTTATCTTTCAGCCTGCGGTCTAATATAGGTGGCTAATAGCTACCTTAATAGTAACAAGTAGTAGGCGATCCAGGTCAGAGGCTATATTTTAGTGGCTAAAAAATATAACCTAGGCCATATGGCACTAACCAAAACTAAAGTAGAATACCAGATAGAGGTATTGGGTTAATTGCCAGGCAACACTAGTGAAAACGGTTAAAAAATTTTTGAGACCGTCGGTCAATTATATGATCGCTACAGACTGGGTCACTGGTGGATAGCTGAAATGCTATCTAATGTACAGTCGGGGGTTCCTAACCAAAACAGGGTTAGACAAGGCTTTAAATGATATATAAAGATATTTGCTGCCAATAATGAACAGGCAGCAAAGCTAATATATAAAGTGCAGTGTTGCTATACAGATAAATTAGGTTATCTGTAGCCGGAACTTAGACAGCATTCCTGGGTTTTTTATATAGCCCAATATGGTTTAAATTAAACAAGAATTTCCTTAATAATAACAAAAATAATACTATCGCTTTATATATAAAAACTAGTAATAAATTGTTAAATTTACAAACGTCTTACAAAAGATCCTTTTCTAACTACAGCTATAAGAGTTTTGCCCAGGGCGGGGGCAAAAACGGGGATAATGATAATAATATGTCTCAAAATAGTTTAAAAAGTATAGAGTTAGAAAAATTTATTTTACTTAAAAATCTAAATCCAGTTTTTATATATGAAAATTTATCAAATAATACTATTAAGACCTTATTAAAAAATGAAACACGAAATTTATCTGGTATATATTTGATTTTAAATAAATTTACTCAGGATTATTATATAGGATCAGCTTCTACTGATAAATTCTATGCAAGATTTATTAATCATTTATTTAATTTTAATGGTAGTAAAGTAGTAAAAAATGCTTGCAAAAAATACAAAATATCTTCATTTGCATTTCTAGTTTTAGAATTATTTCCTGAAATAGTAAATAAAGAAAACAATAAGAAATTATTAGATTTGGAAGACTTTTATTTAAAAACCTTATTACCCAATTATAATATTTTAACTGAAGCAGGTTCAAGCTTTGGCTATAAACATTCTCTTATAACTAGAATCCAAATGAAAGCTAATTATAGTGATGAGCGTAGAAAAGCTATTGGTAATTTAAATAAAAAGTTCGAGGGTAATATTCTTGAATTAAGGAGAATTTCTTTAAATCTTAAACCTCTTTATTCTAAAGAGGCTAAAGAAAAGATAAAAAGTCAAGGCATAATAGTATATAACTTTGATTACACAGTATATGGCTTGTTTAGTAGTATAGTAAATGCCGCTAAATCTTTAGGTTGTATGGAGAAAACTATAAGACGGGCTTTAAAAAATCCCAAAAATATACTAAGAAGACGTTGAATTGTAAAATATGTTTAATTATTACTTGTTAATCTGTTTAAACATTTAAAAGATTAATTGTTATTAAATTTTTTTAATTATCGAAAAATCGTTATTTTAATTTAAATTATAGTCCCACAAGTAAAATTTTTTATGCAATCTATGAAGAAAAATAAAAAGTAAAGTGGAATAGCCCGACGGGGCTATTGAAGAAACATAGGTTTCTTTGGCAATGTTAGTGGTTTATATGCTCCAAATAAAAAGTTAAAACCCCTTAGATATAATTAAAGGCAGCTCTTTTTTTTTTAGGCGCTAAGGGAGCAACCTTAGACAAAAACTATCCAAGTCAAGCTAGCTACAGCTAGCTTGCTCTAATGCTAGCACAGCCTAGCTACGCAAGGCTACGCATGAGCAGGCGGCTTGCTCTCCTTACTCCCTTCTATATAAGGAACAGGGCAGGAGGCTCATACTCCTTCTATATAAATAGAACTGAACAGGGGAGCGAAGCTAGCTGAGCTAGCTGAGGGCAGCTCTTTTTTTTTTTACTGCCTTAGTAGCGCTTGCTCTTTTTTTTTTGCAAGCGTAGCGGTCAGGCTGACAAGCAAAGGGGGGGGGGTAGAGCTCTAGCTGCTTCTAGCAAGCTCATGCTCAAGGAACAGGGTTGACTCTAGGCAAGCTTTGCGATAGTCTATCGCCGACGCTACAGTTCAAGGGGGGGGGGGACGAGTGCTACAGTTCAGTTGCGATCCTTTGCCCGCAGCTCTAGCTGAGGCTTAGCCCTACCACCTCGGCAGTGTAGCGATCAGTTCCAGGCTTGAACTAGAGAGCCCAGTTCAGTTCGCCAGATGAACAGGCAGAGGTGGCAGCCTCTAGCTCTCCAGTTCAGTACGATGCGTACGGCAGGTGAGCCGATAGAAGGAGTACAGTTGGAGTAGGCTTGCACCTCGCACTGGTCAGCTGTAGCAGTTCATCAGGGTCAGTACTGGTGCGTCATACTAGACACGAGAGGCTCGCTCTTTCTTAGCTGCTGATGAAGAGAGCTGCAGCGGCTTGCCTTGAGCAGATAGCAGACCCAGATAGTCTTAAGGGGTCAGCTGCAACGACGCAATATAAAAATTGAACAGGCTAGTGCAGGGGTGCTTCACTAGCAGTACGAAAATTTAAGGATTGCGAGAGGCAGGTTCTCAAGTTCATATGGGCAGCTGTGCTGCTGTCTAGCAGTTCTATTGAGGGATTGAACACTGCTTTGCAAGTAGCATCTGCACAGGCTATAGGGGGTAGGTAGCCATCAATCAGCTTGAACCTGCAGAGGCTCAGGTAGGCTTTGCATATTTGTGCGGAGCAAGCGTATGGGGTGCAGCATGGAGCCTGAGAAGCCTCAGAGGCAGTTCTAGCAAGGGCTAGCATCAGCAGTACCAGGCTTAATATAGAGAGTGTACAGCAGAGGCTAGCTTCAGTTCCTAATTTGCGCGCAGCAGTAGGCCAGCTATCAGGTGAGGCAGTGGAGATGGCCTTCTCTTCAGGGCAAGCTAGAACTGGTTGAGGTGGCAGTCAGTACCTAGAAGTGCCATGCAAGAAGGCCTAGGCAGAGGGGAGGAGAGCTAGGAGAGAGAAGTCTCCAGTGTCAGTTCAGGCTTTGCAGTTAGCCGCGGCTTGAGCTAGGGCAGTTCCATAGGCTGAGGAGGAACCAAGAGGTCTGCCTTGGAACTGGGAGCTAGCTGCCTTTGCCTTTAGCAAAGCAAGTAAATGAACTAGAGTGCTAGAGGGTTGCAAATAGAGCGGGAGATGAACTGGAGCAAGGAAGAGCACTGCACTGTAGCGTCCAGTTTAGCAGTGGCATAGCCCGTAGCAAACGGTTCTTACTTATGCTAGAGAGTTCAGTAAGAGGCAAGCTGCCCTAGAGCTTAGCAGTTCAGCCTAGCCATCTCTTGGTGCAGGCTGCCGTGGCTAGGTCTGAGCCAGAGCAAGATGCGTACTGAATGGCACTGCTTACAGGAGGTTGAGCCTCCTAGGTACCAAGCTAGGGCTAGCATCCGCAGTAGCTGGCTTAATAGGGTTGAGCTGACCAGATATTACACCAGAGGAGAGGCCTTGAGCATAGGCTCTTCTATCAGGTCGAAAGGGTTGCAGCTACAGTTCCTTATTTGTGTAGCGAGCTCTAGCGCGCTTGAGCGAAGCTGCAGTTCATCCGCTTGCTTAGCTAGAGCGTGGCAGCTGAGCTGTCCAGAGCAGTCGCGAACAATTTGGCCGTAGCACTGGCAGTTATGAACAGGCCTTTGGTTCCAGTGCAGATAGGAGAGCAGTAGCTGAGCCAAGCAGTACAGTTCTATTTTGAACTAGTGGCAGTAATAACAGGGTGAGAGCTATGCTAGCTTGAGCTAGAGCAGTAGGTTGAGCTGCAGAGATGGTAGGTGACCAGCTCAGGGTCTAGAGGCGATGAACTGTAGCCGCAGCAGCTCATTGCAAGCGTCGCAGCTCATTGCTAGCTGACCAGAGAGACTATCCTCTAGAGCTGCAGCGGCAACTATCCGGGTCTTGAGCAAGAGGGTGGTCAGGCAGACAGGGTAGGTAGCCCTGAGAGGAAGGGGGGGGGGTAGCTGCTATAGGCAAAGGGGTGAAACCTAAAGCCTCGTCTGGCAGAGGCTAGCCGGCAAGAGGCACTCTAGCTGCGTGGTCTAGGGGGTGCAAGCTAGCTCAGGAGCTAGCTAGCTCTAGTTCATTTATATAAGAGCTAGCTAGCATGCCAAGCAAGCTGAGCTAGCTGCCTCTTATTAGCTTTGCACTGCACTGCACTGCAGTGCAGTGCAGTGCAGCAGTGCACTTGCTAGCACAGCAAATGCAAATAAATGCAAATATCAGCAAATAAATGCATCAGCAGTAGCTATAGGGTGTTAGGGGGGGGGGGAAAAGAGCCGAGCATAGGGGTCTCAGCAGTAGCAGTAAAACCTGTCAGCTTGCGGCTCTTTTATTTATATAGGTGCAGTGAGGGAGAGAGCCAGACTGCATAAGTAATCTCTCCCCCCTTGACCAGTAGGCACTAAAAAAAAAATAGGAACAGGCTCAACCCGTAGCAGCAGTGCTAGCTATGAGCCAGTTCTGAGGTAAGAGCAGATGAAGAGAGCTGCAACTTCATCTGGGCTCAAGAGCAAGCGTAGCTGGATGCCTTTGCTCAGGCTAGCTGCATTTGTAGCTAGCAGTTTAGGGGTAATGCGGGCAAGCAGCAATTAAGAGCCAGGCTAAGGGGTTGCTCTTAATGAGCTTAATGGAGTGTATTATTACGATCAAAGAATTGTTATTTAATCCTGCCTTAGATATAAAATAATATATTAGAGATCGTCGGTTATTCATATGATCGCGACAGACTGGGTCACTAATGGGTGTCTGAAATGATGCTTAATGCACAGTCGAAACTTTTAGTTAAATATTTAATTAATAGAATATACGAAATCAAAGTTATTCTAGCTTTTTATAAATGCCTTTATATTAAGTAAGTATGTATGTGCTTCCCTACGGACAGATGTCGCTCTGGGGTGGAAGAGGCAGAGGCCAATCTGTATTAAGTGTTCCTTTTTCTACAAATAAGCCAGTGGTACAGTTCTAGCTGTGGCTACGCCAGGAGCACTGGGGACTAGCTCCTTAGAACGCTAGCTACGCATTTAATTTTATGGCTATGTTCAAGGGGGGGGCTTTTTAAGGATGTGATGGCTATTTAAAAGTACCATAAGAATTCGTATGCCTACCGTCCATAGAGATAAATCGTTACTAGAATATTTTATACAAGTTTAGGAGTAGGTAAGATATCTAACATTGGTAGAGAAAAAGTTAGTTGCAAAAGGCACTAGATTTAGTAAGTAATACTGCCAAGGATTAAATAATATAATCTTCAAGCCTTTTTACAAAATCTAGTAAACAGTTTGCTCTAGTTAAGAAAATAAAATTATACAATAAAAAGGTAAGAGTTTATTGGTATGCCTGTTCATGACCTTTCTTTTTTTAAAGATTGATTAGGTTTCCAAATAGAGGGTTCAGGTTCTTATGAAAATAGATGGTTCAGCTTTTTATCAACAATAAAAGGAGAATATAACCTTTATCCTCTAGGTTTAATAATTACAGGAAGAGAGCTTAACTCATTCTATAGGTGCTTAGCCAATTTATCCAAAAGGATATAGAGAAAGCTATTTCAGGCTTTTCATCTAGCAATCTTATGTGGATACAAATTAAGTAAATATACAATTTAAATCTACTTAAAAAGAGTAGTCGTTATTCACAGATATTTCTATAAAATTATAATGAATAATACGTTATTTGAGAATACAAGGGACACTAGCCCCAAATGCCGGTATTTTAGCTTTTTATACAATTTATCTTATGGACAGTTTCTCCAATATAAGGTTTAGTGCCTCTCAAATCAAATATCCTAGCATAAACGCCTTACCTTATTTTTTACAACTAATCCTAGGGCAGGATAAACAAATTTAGGAAGTTAAGCCATTTAAACCCCTAGGCAGTGGGCTCTAGCAAGTCTTTTCTCAAGCATGGGCTTTTTTTTGTAGGGTTTACAGCGTAGCGCTGAGCCAGTATTTGCTTAGCAGTGCTGAGCTGTCTGTCTGTGCTGCTTGGCAGCAAGCAAATAAATGCAAATAAATGCAAATATCAGCTGATGCTGTTGCAATAAGGGAGGTGCGACTAGGCAGTGCGGTCTGCATCTATCTGGGCTCAAAAGGGTGAGCTTGCTAGGATAATATAGATATTATTTATCAAATAACAGGCTCTAGGCTTGTGCTTGGCGTGCAAAATAATGTAGTGGCTTGACCTTAAAGTTTCTTTATCTAAGCTAAACTAAGTTATTTACTATTGCATCATAATAGCCAGATGTTCTAGTAGTACAATTACTTGCAAATAGGGAAAGAGGAAAATAAACAATTTTTATTAGCGTTTTTAGATAATATATAATATTTGATATAAGGAGGAAAAGTAATTCTATTAACTCCTTTGGCTTTAGCTATCTTAATTAAGGATAGTGGTGTAAAAGCTGACGGAGGATTAAGATTAATTACTCCAGGCTTAAATAGATTTATTAGTTGTTCAAGTTTTGTACAAGAATTTTCTTATAAAAGCTTATCAACAATCTACAGGTGTATCCTCTCGATATACCATTTATATTGGTAAATAATATATGACTTTGCTGCCTGTAGTTTGCCTAGGGGGGGGGGGCAAAGGCTTACTTTTAGGTTTATTGACGAGAGGCAGTTCAGTAGCACTAGCAGCTCCAACTGTTTTTACTGCCTTAGTACGGCTGCTCAGATCTTTTTACCAAGCAGGGGTGCTTTGCACTATTTATTGAGGAATGGCTAGTGCAAAGCACGGGTCAAGCTGCAGCTCTAGCTCTAGCAAGACTGCGTAAGGGACTCTTTATAGAGCGAAAGTGAAAGGAGCTGGGAGCTATAGGAGGGGCATTCCCTTTTTCTAGCTCATGGCCGTACGGGCCAGCGCATTTGCATTTGCATGCTACGGCAGTGGCCAGTGGCAGTGGCCGCTGGCCATGAGGCCATG
>MCBS01024973.1:0-17581 GCA_003611235.1 Golovinomyces cichoracearum
CTATTTGAGGTGTAACATACCAAGTTAGGAATAGCGGACCCATAAATAACCCCAGTATAGCGCCAAATACCCCTGATAGGACCCATTCTGCCAATATACTCCAGTGGTATAGTATCAGGGAGTTACTGACGAACTTACGCGCCTCGTCTGGCTCTGATGTTTAAGCCTTGCCGGACAAAAGTTGCAGGTTTCGGAGACTTTTTTTTCCACGTACGCAGTCTCCTTAGACGTTCGTCCTTTTTGGGTGGGGTGCGGTTGTTTTTGAGTGAACAAGGTCGAGGGATTCTACTAGTAAAATTGAGGCGAAAGGCTGTTCGTTGAGGGTCATTGTGATGATGATCTTAGGTTCGTAGAGTAAGGGAAATTGGAGCACTGTACAAGGTGTGGCCTCGTTCACCGAGCAGCCAATGTGCTAGATAGTCTTTGACTCATGTAGCGCAATAATCAAACAATAAAAAGTCATAACTTTTGAGATTGTCAAGTTATAGGGAAACTTGTAGATTTTGGAGCAACTAAAATTTATAATCAAGCCGGCAAATAAATGACATACAGAGTCATATCTTAGTCTCAGAGTTGATGGCCGGGCAGCTTGAACGATTTATGTACGATCTTGCAATACTTATTGGAGCTTCTAATGGACTCAGATCTGCTCGAAATAAACTGGGCTCCTTCAAACTCAATAGAAATTTTGTCAGCGACCCTTAAGCTTTGAAGTTGTAAAATTGGTGGGCTTTGAAACGAGAAGGGTTTCACAGGCAAATTGCCCAACTTTTTTGTCAGAAAAGCATTTGTGGTATGGAGCTAAACCAAAATACCTGATCAAATGAGGTTGGTTTTGGGAGATTTATCACAACTTTCGGAGGGGTGGAACATATCATCGACGAGTGATCAAAGGAGTTGAACGTGGCTGGTGGAGTTGAGAGTCTGGCTTATCCGGATCAGTCTTGAGTACTGATATCTCGCTAAGGATGTCAAGTCAGTGGCACGCTTGGTTAGGCGAAATTCGAATCGGTACTAGTACGTATGATCTCTACTCGATTTATTGGAAGGTAATTCAATTACTCCTGCTCAAAAAGAGAGCAGGAGCGTTTGCTTTAGTTCTATTGTCGAATTTCCAAAGGTTTTGGCGTTGATGGCGTGTTGATTGTGGCCGTACTCATTCAAGTTTGAGTAAAGAACTCCCCTATATCTGAGGGGAATAGAAGTATGCGCAAATAATCAGGATTTCAGTACGCTGAAGGGAATGATTTCAGGAAAACCTCTAGAGACCTTCCGATCTGGAATACTTTCCCAGCCTAAATTTTGATGATGTCCCAAGGGCTGTGTCTCCCATAATAGATGATGACTGTCACCGAATGTATTCTTGATGGAGCAGAGTTGGGCATCGGGGTAATATGAAAACTTTTCCTGTGGAGAGAAAGGCGGGCAGGCGGGCACCACGTCTCACTCGCGGGGCTCTCACCAAATTAGGACATCTGTGTCTCTAGGGGCGATATGATTGGTGCACCAATCCCCGATAGCCCCCCTTGCACACTGCACGAGATCGGAAGATACCAGTGACTCTGGCCCCAGTGTGGCTCGTAGGAGTATCGGGGCGTAACACATCTCGCATAAGTATTAATGAAATACTTCGCATCTTCATATCATGATTCTTGGTAGTTCATGTTCAACGGCGCTGGTCGACGGTTTCAGTTCCGTAAGTTCAACTCATATTCGCTCCAAGGCTTTCACATTGTACAACTTCTAGGGCATAGATAAATTACGGCCTCAATCCGACTCGTTTCATGAGCGCCCGAACAATGACGAACAACTAGCCATAGAGAAATGTAGATGGCTATAAAATAGGATGGCGAGGTGATGAGTTAGATCCGGACTACTAAAAACAAGTCGCAGTGAGGCCAACGTTGTAGAAAACTTTGAATAGAAAGAGAATGGATTGCACGATACGACTAGAGGAATGCTGGGACGCGGTTTGCAAGGAAATCTAACGCTGGGCAAAGGAAGGACACATGCAGTGTGCTTGCTCGCCCTTCATGAACAACTAGGATTCGGCCCAATGTGCAGTGGCAATTTCTTGCAAATTAGGATTCAAATCCTATTCATGTTCCCTATTCTGCATTAAATCGACTTAATGCGCAGAGAGCTGAAAGTTTGTGCCAAGAGCTTACAAAGCTAGGCTCTCGTTCTTCTTCCGAGCCTGAGCCACCCGGACCACCACACCCGTATATGGCTGGATATAGAGCGAGCCTTAACGTGGGTTATTTGATATGTTATCTAGTAAATCGATTTTTCACTTGTCTCTCTGTGCCACGTCAACGTCCATATTGCAAACAGAAATCATAGTCATAGAGCTTGTCAATGAATTAGTTTGCGTGGTTAATGTGCCAAACAAGGTAAATTTGACATGGTGAATAACTCACTGTAAGAAAGGATTTGAGTGCGAGGGCTGTTGCTCAGTCGAGCTGTGATATTAGTCCACGCAAAGTTTCTTTCCAGGGCCTTCGGTCATGAAGGCCGGACGCCGAGCCCATGCAGTGTATCTCAGCTCGGTATCCGTATGCGGCAATCATATGACCGAAGACAGGCTGGGGAAGGTACACCGATGGGAATCGAATGAGAATGACGTAGCAGCAAATCTGGTTGCCAGGAAAAGGAGGTGGAAAGTGTCAGAACATGCTGGAAACTAGAAATTAACCCTCCATGGAAGCTGGAGAGAAATTTCTCGATTCTGATCCATCTACAGGAAATTGACGAATAGGAGGAAGCGGAAAGGCTAACCGACGTAATTTGGGTGGCAAGCGTTGAAGCAGGCGAAGTATGATTGGCTTTACAAGCAAAATGAAACAATGCCTGATCCCCGTACCTAATTGGAAGCCGCTAAATTCACTTCTCATGGAATCGAATCGAATCGTTGCGCTATTGATCGGACTTCCAATTCAGCATAATGTAATCCAGCCGCTTCCAGAGGGTTCTATCAGATCGCCGCGCTAAACCATATACAGAAATTCCTCTAGAAATCGATGGAATCCAGCAGAATCTTGTGGCTGATATATAAAGTCAGCTCTCGCCCAACGATGTTACTATCCTATCATCAAGAAACTCAAGAAAAGCATTTCCATTTCATTAAAGTCACATTTCACGTCAAGAAAAGAAATAAAAGCACCAATAATTTTAATTGAAAGTTTCCACAAGAATGGGTCCAGCTATTGGTAAGTTTACAAGTTCATACAAGTTGAAGGTAATTGCTAAGCATCTCGATTGCAGGTATCGATTTGGGAACGACCTACTCCTGTGTAGGTATTTTCCGAGATGACCGCATTGAAATTATCGCCAATGACCAAGGAAACCGAACTACACCATCGTTCGTCGCTTTCACAGATACTGAGCGATTAATCGGTGATGCTGCCAAGAACCAAGTTGCTCTCAATCCCGTAAACACTGTCTTTGACGCCAAACGATTAATAGGAAGAAAATTCGCGGATCAAGAGGTGCAGGCCGATATGAAGCACTTCCCATTCACAGTTATTGAGAAATCTGGAAAACCTGTTATTGAGGTTGAGTTTAAGGGAGAAAAGAAGCAATTCACACCTGAAGAGATATCATCTATGGTTCTTGTCAAGATGAGGGAAACCGCCGAAGCATACTTAGGACAAACCGTGAACAATGCTGTCGTCACAGTTCCTGCATACTTCAACGACTCTCAGCGTCAAGCAACAAAAGATGCCGGACTTATCGCTGGTTTGAACGTCCTCAGAATTATAAATGAACCCACCGCCGCTGCCATTGCATACGGTCTTGACAAAAAAGTTGAAGGCGAGCGAAATGTTCTAATCTTTGATTTGGGAGGAGGAACTTTCGATGTATCTCTTTTGACTATTGAAGAGGGAATTTTCGAGGTTAAATCAACTGCCGGAGACACTCATCTTGGAGGTGAAGATTTCGACAATCGGTTGGTCAACCACTTTGTAAACGAGTTCAAGCGAAAACATAAGAAAGATCTCTCGTCAAATGCCAGAGCTCTACGTCGTTTACGGACCGCTTGTGAGAGAGCAAAGCGAACCCTCTCTTCTTCTGCACAAACATCTATTGAAATCGACTCTCTATTCGAAGGTGTTGACTTCTACACCTCTATAACCAGAGCCCGATTCGAAGAATTATGCCAAGATCTCTTTAGATCCACGACAACTCCTGTCGATCGTGTGCTAGCAGACGCAAAGATTGACAAGTCCAAAGTCCACGAAATCGTTCTCGTTGGAGGTTCAACCCGAATCCCCAGAATCCAAAAACTCATCTGTGACTACTTTAACGGTAAAGAACCAAACAAATCAATCAACCCTGACGAGGCTGTTGCATATGGTGCCGCCGTTCAAGCCGCAATTCTCTCTGGTGACACCTCCTCCAAATCAACAAACGAAATTCTTCTACTCGACGTTGCACCACTGTCACTTGGAATCGAGACTGCCGGTGGTCAGATGACAAAACTTATCCCTCGCAACACCACCATACCTACCAAGAAGTCTGAAGTGTTCTCTACCTTCTCCGACAACCAACCTGGAGTCCTTATTCAAGTGTTCGAAGGTGAGAGACAAAGAACAAAGGATAACAATCTTCTTGGCAAATTTGAACTTACCGGCATTCCACCTGCACCCCGCGGTGTCCCTCAAATTGAAGTTACATTCGACCTAGATGCGAACGGAATTATGAACGTATCGGCCCTTGAGAAAGGTACCGGAAAATCAAATAAGATTGTGATAACTAACGACAAGGGTCGTCTTTCCAAGGAGGACATTGAGCGCATGTTAGCAGAGGCAGAGAAGTACAAGGCCGAAGACGAAGCTGAAGCTGGAAGAATAAGCGCAAAGAATGGTCTCGAATCTTACGCCTACTCACTTCGAAACACACTCTCCGACTCGAAAGTGGATGAGAAGATTGATGCCGCCGACAAGGAGAAGTTAAAATCCGAAATTGACAAGACAGTAGCATGGTTAGACGACTCCCAAGCTGCAACAAAGGAAGAGTACGAGGAGCACCAGAAAGAGCTTGAAAGCATTGCAAATCCAATTATGATGAAATTCTACGAAGGTGCTGGAGGGGTTCCTGGTGCAGCGGGAGGTTTCCCAGGTGCTGGCGGTGCCCCCGGTGCTACTCACGATGACGGACCAACTGTTGAGGAGGTAGACTAAGCTTGAACTGTTGATGAAATGAACTGTTCTTAATTTTCCTTTGTTCTTTTTTGTATTTACTATACCTGTGGATCTGGTATCGGTGCATGTTTTATAGATTTGATCGGTTGAGCGTCAGTCGAAAATGACTCGAAAGCAGTTGGCGTCCATTTGTTACTAAAATGATATAGGGGTCAAAAAATTCGGCCCAAATCAAAATTTAGTTTTTTCCCACGTTAAGTCAATATGTGCCTAACGATATCTGATATCTAATTTTTCAATTGTTCATCTTAAAATACTTCCAAACTCAAATCCACTTCCATTTTGAAAGGGTGGAAACTGACTCACAACCTTTTCTCTATGATAAATGCTTAAGAAAATTTTAATTGTTGTTTTAGACTTAACAGCATTACGTGGTGAGCCCTCTGAAACTGGGTATCCTTTGAAAAATGAGTAGGGTACTAAGGCTGGATCATAACTGCTACAACCCGGAGCTGGCTCCCATTCACTGTATCCTCGGACGATTTTATCACGAGATAACTACGAGAAAATCATGACGATATTTATTAAGAGAGGGAAGAATGGTGAATTGGTATAAAACGATATAATGATAGCCAGAGATGCTCTCATTTTATGAAAAGATAAACTGCCTACCAGAGGATATTTATAAAAACTTAGGAAATTGAAGTCTAATACCCGTTCGCCCTTTTGTGCTACTAGGTAAGATTCATCAAAGGTCTGTCTCTCAATTCGTGAAATTTATCTTTCTAGTCCGTAGGACTTTTCTAGTTAAAAGAGGTATATAATTATCCTAGGTCTACAGCGAAACTAATAGATTAGGTTTGGCTTCTTTACAGCTATCAGTCTGCACCTAAACTTTTCTGACTTCTCGTCACGCCTTCTCGGCTATCCCGAGGCGCGAAGTGAAGATCAAGATAAGGGGAGGCTAGGAAGGATAGAGTGACTTCCTGAGGTATACCCGATTCTATTGCGTCGAGCTGAATGGCCTCTCCGAACACTTCACATGGGATAGCAATGTCTTTGGATCTAGTCCTGATATCGGTAGCAGTAGGGCCTCGCACTCAGCAGTCTTTGGGGGGGGGTTTATGAAGTAGCAACACATCCACAGATGATAATTAGTTAATTCATATTGAGGTCCCAGGCTAACGCCCTACATCATTTGATCAAGGACCGGTGAAGCCGGCTAAGATTACATCTAGGACACAGAGCTTACCTCGTTTCAACCAAAACACTACTAAGAGTAGCTACAAAAATACAAAGGAAAATATTTTTAGGAGATGATTAGGCACTTCTCGTACCCCATCACCCCGCCATGCATCTTGCCATGGCAAATTTTTAATCACCCCCACGCATCTAGCAGTGAGGAGCGTGACGTCTCCTGACCCCCAGCCCACAGGATTCCTTCAAATTATCATCTGTCCCAGGTTCCTTATCCCACGGTATTCCAGTGCCCGACTATTTCTTCCTCTGAGTCAGTCCAAGGTGATAATTTGTCGATCGGAAAAACTACAAGGGGCTTAAAACCGATCAAAGTAGTTCGGTACCATTCCACTAGTGTACTGTATCAGTTGGAAGTTTCTGACAGTCTTGAGCAATGGGTAGTCGACGTTATTTGTTGATGTTCCTTCAATATCGTCAACTATCGTCAAAATACGACGTCTACTCCTCCGAGACCCTGTACAGTTCACGCAATTCATCAACAACTTTCTTTCCATCTCTCATTAAGAATAGCCCGTTTTAAAGCACTCGATATGCTACCCGTCCCATCTTGCCCCCCAACCTTATGCTGCGCAATTTTTGTCCTCCTTTCAGGGTATTAATAGCATTGCAGGCCCATAGCCAGAGAAATAGTCATATGAGATCATGAAGTTTTTGAATTTACTTTAGTAAGGAATTGGTAATTTGATCTAGTCGTAAAGTGCCGAAAAAAAACTGAAGTTAAGTAGAGTCGTGTTTCATTGGTAGTGAAGATCGAGATGGCGTAAATTTTCTGAAAATGAGGTAGCGATGTAGGATCTGAATCAATCCGTATGCGACTCTTCTTGGCTATCCTAGTTATGTAGAACATATTGGGCGTTTACACTGGCACCGCGTAAAGGTGAAGAGGTCGTCTTTCGACGGCTCTACTGTTGGATAGATAGCTAAAATGAGTACATAAACAAACGTTTATTACATAATACGGAAAAACCTAATGCTGCAGACGTTGTAAATAATTATTAATCATAAAGTATCTCCCACCACTACACAAAATTGCATTGTAAAAATGCTGTCATGTAATCCTACAACTACCACAACAACTTGTGGAGAAGCAGAATTAAATGAAGCTGCAGCTGTCCAGTTCTCCCCAGATATAAGCCGTTTAACTTGTCAATTTCAAGATAAAGAAGGGAACTTATTACTTTCAGCAAACAAACAACTACTTGAATTCTTCTCCACTGACCAAAGTCACTCTATTCTGAAGCTGGAAATATCTCGAATACTTCAAAACCCAATCATATCTATAGCTGGATCAAAACCTATGCAGCTACGAGTTAAGGCTTTAAATCAGTCTAATGAAGCAGAAGTTCATGTTTTCGAGTTTTCTGACACAATCAGCGCCTCTGACGCAGCAAATAATATGCGTGCCAACATCGTAACTGGCATAGTTGCATGCAAGATTCGCAGCGTTGAAGACAACACAAACCCCCTACAAACAAAAGAAAAGATCCAGAAGCCTTATCAGTGTCAATCTTGTGACAAACGTTTCAAGAATCAAAATGGTCTTGAATATCATTTGTCCAAAGCTGCCACCATGTGTAATCCGAATTTCAATCCTAAAGTAGCGCCCGGAAAGCGTGGGCGAAAGAGACGAAAATACACGCCAGAAGCCGTCAGAGAAGAATCCCAGTCTGGACCAACCCTCTCGCAATCAACTATTCTCCCTCAAAATAATCACGGAAATAGCAATGATGATTCTGAGTCAAGTAATGAATCCGGCACCTCAAGTAGTAGCGAAGATTCGATTATTGAGTGGGCAATGCAAAATTCGACCTCTGGAGTAGAAAGACCGCGAAATAATCGGGTCATAGAATCTTCACCAAGATCGATGAAAAAAATCCAGGCATCTTTCAGGGCATTGCCAAGAGAGGCCGCAGTTTTGTCGGATATAGTTGAGGAATTATTTATGAGAACTCCTGAGGTAAAACTGACTTCCCCCAAAGTTAAAATAGCAGACATAATTCCAACTTTCGCAGATCAGGTCTCTCTCACAGGCACGCTCAACTTGGCGAGATATGAATTACTTTTGTTATCAATAATAAAAGAAAATCATAATATTTTCCCGGGAGACAAAAGCCTTTGGGTCGCGTGCATTAGTGTATGGCTAAAGCAAAATTTGGAGGCATCTTCAAGTTCGAGTCTTATCAGAGCTCCCGAATCTAAGGTTTGCAGTCAAGTCATAGATAATTTGGTCCGGAGTAGAAAGCTTAAAAAACATAATACTATGCTCAAAGATAAATCTGGAAGACAAGTAACTCGTTATTTTGTCACTATCTCAGGTGCTAAAATGAACTTGACTCATGTCAAAGAAGTTGAGACTTTTATGAAAGAAGCTTATCCTGATTATTACGTCCCTCTTCAATTTTCTCCTCCGGAAAATGTGTTGATTAAGTTACGTGGTCTCTTCAACCGGCCAACAAGTAATTTTATTACACCACAAAAACTCGAGAAAAATGTTCAACTAAATATTCCTTCAGAGTCTGATAAATTAGACCCAGATCAAAATAATGCGAGAAATGACAACGTAAAGACGACCAAATCTGGAAATGAGACAAATGATAAATGTATCAAAAGCAAGACTTTGTTAACAAAAAAATCAAGCGACGAAAGCCGGAAGAATCGGAACGCGAAAATTTCAGAAGGTCTAAAAAGATATCATCAATCTCTAGGTAAACCCCCTAAAACGCGAAAAGAAATGAACAAACAGAAACCTAGAGATGTCGCCAATATAGAATCTATTGATGTTTTAACTTGCGATCAACCTAGCGATCCATTTTTCTGCTTACCAAATTCGGAATTAGGAACCGGGAGCCAGGTCCTATTAAAGAGTACTGAGAGAGCCAATTCAAAGTTTGACTTTTCTAGGCTTTTACTTGAGCCAGTAACATATATGCAAGAGGCAGCTGGTTCCTGGTCATTTCAAATCCCAAGTCACGGTCTGACTCCAATCCATTTAAGTTTTCGAAATTTTAGCGGGACCAAACATAGTTTGGTTCTATCAAGGCAAAAACCCGAATCTACTCTGGCGACAGCCTCTCAACAAGAAAAAAATTTAATATATAATGTTCCCTATAATTCTCTTGCAAGTGAGTTAATTACAAAGAGATGACTATCATCGAAACTAACGGTCAATGGTATAGAGCGTCAAAAAATTGGAATCAAAGGTTCTGTGAAACTGAAGAGTCCTACCAAAAGTATCTGCCAGCCAATTTTGGGAGGCGACGAAGGTACTGAAGAAATTAGCTCATATCTATCTGGAATTACCTCGGTCTCAGAACTTGCTAAGAGATATAACACAGGACAAAAATTTTATGTGGATTCTGAATCACAATCTGAGGACGATATACCAGATCTTCCAAATCCTTCCGTAAATCCATCTTCGAGTGCGCCTTCAACCGCAGGCCCAAGTGAAGTGGATATTTTAAGTCTCTACGAACCTAAGAAGCGGTCAAAAGATACATCTCATAATCCGGGCATCGAGACTCTTCCCTCAAGCTTCGGCCTCTTAAGTCTCACACATGATTCTACCACACAAGTTGATCTAGCAAATTCAAACGAAAACATTGTACCTGAAATATTAATTCCAAATGTTATCGATTCTGAGTGCAATTTTGATAATGGTTCTTGGACAGTTACCGATCTTATTCTTTACAAATCTGAGAAATATAATGTTCGCTTTGATTGTCAAACAGCTTTTAATATTGAAACATTGCCTTACCGAGAGTTATGCTTCGCACTCAATATTGAGAAAACCGTTCCAGTAACCCCCTATAACCTGGCCCAACAGCAATCTAAAACAGCTATCCGTCGCAAACAAAATAACAATTTTAAAAGACTTAAATTTACTCGCCTTCTTACACATTTGAACGCAGACTTTTGGGGTATAGGTTGCCGACCAGAAACTTCGTCAAAATTTTTAGGGATACCAATAGCAGCTGGCGACGAGATCGCAAAGTTAAGGAAAAGAAATTCTCATGACAGTATGTCGCTTATGGTTGAAAAACGTTTTATTATTGCTGTTGTAGTCATCCGTGCCCTTACCGGTGGGATTGAGTGTCTAACAGACTGGGTCCTCGTTTCACTGCTGTTCCCTAGGTTTTCACTAAACTTTATCCGAGGACACTGGAAACAACTCGTAATTCGACACAAAAAAGCAATTGATAGGCTAGAAATCGACTTCCAAGATGCTTTCATTAAAGCCTATGAAGCTGGCAAAATCTCGACAATAGACTATGATAACCTTCAGGAATACAAGTGGAATGAGCTGATCGATTGGACTATTAACACTGTTGATACAAGCTTTAGTCATAAGCCGGTAAGCATTCCAAATTCACGGACCGAACTCAGAGATCGCTACTCGATAGAAATCCTAGATACTAAGGATAGTTGGAGAGACAAGTGGTTTGAAACGAATGCTGCAACTTACAAGAGATTAGACTATGCATGCTTTAATTCTCTATCTATACCGATCAGGAAAAAAGCAAAGAGTAAAACTGAGGACGGGTATGCAGAGCTTACTGTCGCTAAATCTTGGATTAGAGCTATGGCATTGACACCTAACGATCAATCATCAGTCGAAGCGTCTCAGAAATTTGGTAAGAAGATAAGTCAACAAGCTCTTTCGGAACTCATTAGAAACAAAGTCATAATGTTTCGTTCGAAGAAACGTGTGAATCTTAGCAGTCGTGATTACGAAGCCACAGAGATGTTTTCTCGGCCTTTACGGAGAGAAGTCAAACCCAAATGCTTTAGAGATGCGAGTGTATTTAAACGATACTTAGATTCAGAATTTAAAAGTGGGAAAAAATGTGTCAGGGTAGACTATCTTGCCTGGGAGGGAGATGTAATGGTGATAAGTAACCTACAGGCGCATAAACGGATTGATTTAGTAGCCATCGATGTTCCACGAGAAAAATTTGGCCTCACCGAAGGTGGATATGAAACTAAAAAGATTCCGAGGGAACGCTTACGCTTCGAGATGGACATATATCCTACTTCTAGATACGTTCATGACGATGAGAATGAGGTAATTCTGAAAGCACTGAACGATGGACCTCCGCGAGGCAGTCAGCTGGCTTTGCCTGTTTGGTATAGTGCTTCTGAGACCGTCATCAGAACTCTATGGAAGGAGATTTACTCAGCCATGTCACAAGTTATGGCACTACGTGCTGGTGTGGATATCGAAGAGCTGACTCGTATTTTCACTCCTACGATGGAGGAATGGGAGATAAAACTATTAGTCAGCTGGGGTGAACGGCTAGGATTGTTTTCCAGGTTGAATGAGAGTATTGATGGCTGGATAGCCGGCGAATGGTGGTGGGCTTACGCCATGGCACTCCATGCGGAAGATCGATTCACTGTGGGTCAGGATGTACGGTACGAGCCGAAGAATCCTTTTACCATGGACGGCCGTCGTTCTGGTTGATGATGGTGTATTATCTTGCTTAGCGGCATTATTTTGCGGCGTTAGGTTTATCTGGCGAGGTGTATGTGGAAAATATCCAGAGGCATCATACAATATTTTGAAACCTTTTTCTACGGTAAATTTAGTTTTCCTCTTTAAAACGGGCCTGAGGTATAAAAATTAACGGTTCACTTTAAAATCTATTTTCAGATTACTTCAGCTCATAAACAATAGTTAAAGTCAGATATTCTCCTAGCCTTCTGAAGTCATAGACTATGGTTGACAAATAAGAACCGGCATGTCTTCCCTGAGAACCACGAGATTGAGGATAAAGTTACATTTTTTCACTTCTAAACTCAATATTTCTTCTCTCAGAGAAATGAAGCCGATTGTCCCCCGTATCAGAACCAGAACGAGAATGGTATTAATATGAGTCAAAAGAAGGTATATCCTGATACAGTACGCTACAGATTTGATTAAAGAAAGACTTCACCATACGCTATAAGCGCTACTCCCAAGTAAGCGAATTCAAGGTCCGACGAGAACAAAGCTTAAGACCTTTATTTCATCGGATTGAATAAAGAAATCTGACTTCTCCACAACATCGTCTTTTGAGTCAATACATGATATGTCCGATTGCACTCTCACGGAGGGCCGATTAGCTACTTGAGTCACTTGACTGCCTTAAGACTATGTCGAAATGGGATTCTTAAGCCTAAGCTTTATCATGGTAAACACTCTGTAATACGACTTGTTCTGATCTCTTATGAAGATTCTATGAATCTCCCAGGTTGCCACCATATCGGTTCGCAAGGAATAGTATACCTATCTACATATCTATCTAATACATCTTTTGGTAGCCATCCTCGCCGGCGACGGTAATCTGAGGAGCCACGAATCTATCTATACGTCTGCTATATCTCACAAGGTTATCTCATAACCAGTTCAACCTGGTATCGTGTGCGCTTTCAGTCGTCTGTCTTTTTTCACCTTTTATCACAAATTCACACCGTCTTGTTGTGATTGCTAATACCTATGTTGGTCGCTCATTACTAATTATAGAGCGCAGTGTCCACATGAGTATCCTATTTATATTATACGGAGATCTAAAAGACAAATAATACTTAATACAGAGCTTAGTCTAAGCAAATGATTGATTGGATTGGGAGGTAATAGAAGGGTGTATAGTAGAAAAAGAGAGAAATGAATAGCAGATGGTGAGACAGACAGGGTGGGTTTATGTATATTATAATACGATAACTTGGTGTATAAATATAAGAAGAAAAATAATTCAAAACAACTAATAATATTGTTTGGTTATACACGCTTAGCTGTAATTATCGTATTACTCAAAGAACGTTGCACTATATCAACCAGGTAGCTTTCCACATCTTATAACCTTAGATTTTTATAACAGATCTACTATTTAAACCCTTCTGTAGGATCGGAAAGATAGTCTTTTAGTTCCCCGTGTAATTTTTACCGTCTATTTCCTATTTCGATATTATGGCCTGAGCTATATCTCGACTTACATCTTCTACCTTCCCTACTCTCTTCAAGATTACTTCTTGATCCATTTCTCACGGGGGGGGGGTTTTTTTCCGTCTTTGGTTTTGTTTTTCGACTTTGTAAGCGTCTTATTAGCATTCATAGTTAAAAAAAATATTTTCTTACTCGGTACGGAAAAATCCGACCCGGCCAAGATTAGAATGTGATGCTATTTAACTTTGCTCAAAGGCGCATAGCCCCGAGAAAGGGGAAAAAACGATACTGAAACATTGAGCTACCAGCATTCACCTGATTCTTACCTGGCTTAATCAAGAATCTGTCGTGCGTGTATGTTGTCAATAGAGATTCATTCGGAGATTCATGTAACCTTTCCTCAGCCGAAGGTGGTTATTCTTCTTTTTTTTTTCTCTTGCTTAGATATCATCGCCAATAATACTTTAGGAGCAATCTGAGGAGAGCTAGGTGTAGGGGGGGGTTGACTGCGCGCCCGTATTTCGGCCTCACTCGCTTATTTGGTGAATTTTGTGCATTCATAAAGGAGCGCATATTATTTATACACAATTATCACACAAGTGTATCCATTATTGGCCGTAAAAAGAAATCAGGATGTTTACGAAGGAAAAATCAAGTGGGATTCCTTTGTCCCCCACACTCTCTTCATTATCTTTCATCCCATTTCCCTCAACCGGTCCTCCACATATCCTTTAACAATTCNNATTCGAATATTGGAGCCATTACAAGTTTGCCATTGATATGTTAGAATAATATTGTTAGCAATACATATATACTCAAACTTAAAGAAATTTGACTCAATAGAATACGAGCAGCTCTATTTTTAAGTCATATTTCATTATTTTCACATATACATCACAATTGTTCAATACCGCGAATTATATTTAAAAAAGGGAACCGCCAAACCCCGAACAAAACTATTTTTCAAAACCCGAACATTTTCAGCCTCGCACTAAAGTCAGTAGGGGATCACGGAGCGAACACGTCGCCTAAATCTCTAAATTTTACTTCCTAATCAATCTCTCTTGTGCCCGCGTAAATAATAATTACCCAGTGTCACCCTAGCAACCGTGGTGCGGGAATCTTGTGGACGAGCCTACAAAGGCTCAAAATTCTAGCTATCCACCGTATCGATTAACATTTAGAGGTCAAACTAGATTATTAAACAGGAATATCAAGAATAAATTTAAGAATTTTAAAAATTCGGTGACAGTTGAGCTTTTTAAGACTATTACTTCTCACCCTATCATCGTCTAACCCACATTATTGATCATCTCGAAGACTATATTGTACAACAAAAACACTATGTCTTCTGATGAGAACGATGGCGTGCGCAAGTTGCAACGCTCAGACTCTCCTATGCCAAATTTTAAATTACAAATCCGACTGTGAGAGCCTCTCCTTAATGCAGAGTACGACACTCCCGAAGACGTTCTCTGAGCATATCAAGAGCACGGCAAACTGAATGGCTATGATCTTGTCTTTGATTACGAGCGCAATCGCAAAAAGAAAGGCAAGAGTCGAATCTACCAGTGCGATAGAGGCGGCAAAAATCGCGATCGAAATAATTCTAATCTCAATGAATCTAAAAGGCGCGGCTTCAAAAAGAACGGGGAGACGAGAACACGTAAGACTGGCTGTAAGTTCAAAATACGGGCCCTTATAATTCCCTCAGGAAAATGGCGAGGCAGCATCGTTGAAGGCAAAGAGTCCCATAACCATGAAGTCTCCGGTGGTCCTGTTAATCATTCTGCAAATCCTACGAAAGCTCTTAATGAGAATCCAGAGGCTAAAAGGTATCTTGTCTCACAAATATCTCGTAACTCGTCTGTCAGTACTATTCGTGTAGAGCTTCTAAACACATGGCAGATTGAAGTCACTCAACGCGTTATCTACAATATAAGTCAGAGCCTCCGAAACTTGCAACTCCAAGATAAAACAGCCCTCCAATGGGTCGTTGAGTTTCTTGAAAAAGGTCCGTTATTTTCCCGCCTCGATACTGATGAGAACAATCGGCTCACACATCTCTACCTTTCACCTGAAGAGAACATCGAGATCTGGAAAAAGAACCCTGATATTTTGCTTGCTGATGCTACCTACAAGATCAATCGATTCAACCAGCCAATGATCAACAAATTTGGTAGTGCTGGAAATAGCATGACACCCCAATTAGCCGTCAGCTTTGTCGGTGGAGAGAAAGAAGAGGACTTCAAATGGGTATTGAACTGTACGAAGCAGCTTCTCATTAAATACAACATTCCCTTCCCAAAGGTCTGGGTCACAGATTGAGAGCTTGCTCTCATGAAAGCAATTGAGGCTAATTTCTCAATTTCCGGTCACATTCTTTGTCGCTGGCACGTCAATATGAATGTCGTCGCTCGCTGCAAAAAGTACTTCAAAGCTCAGAAAGAGTGGGACGCTTTTTACATTACATGGATAAAACTCATTGACTCTACAACTCCAGAAGATGTACGCAAGAATTTCGAAGTACTATGCAAACACAACAACGTTGCAGTCAAGTACATTGAGAAGAATTGGATGATCTGGAAGAAGAAGATCGTAACGTACTGGGTTGATCAGATACCACACTTTGGCAATAGGACTACCTCCCACAGCGAATCAAGTCATCGTGCAATCAAGGCATATCTCAAAGTCAGTACTGATGATTACAGGCATGTATTTGATGCGCTTGTCAACTTCTGGTCCGATCAACGCCGCAATATGAGAGAAGCAATTAGTATAAAGAAGATCTCAGCTTACACTCACAATATACAGTTCTTCGCGGATGTCCTTCCTTTTGTTCACCCCTACGCCTTGAATCTGATTCTCAATGAGAAAGCTAGGTTACCTCCTAAACAAGCAAATCCTTTACCTTTTCCCTGCAGATCTTCTGTAACCCAATGTTTGGGGATCCCCTGCTTCCATAATATCCGCAAAAGACAACAAACAACAGGTTTGCTTGCTCTGAGCGATATTGACTGTCACTGGTACTATGATCGATATTCTTATGGACAGATATCAAATTAAGATTCGTGACGCATTCTTCTCAATCCCCATAAAGTCAATGGGAAGAGACGTCTGCAAGGAAGTATTAAGCAGCTTCCATCGGCTGCTGAAGTTGCAAAGAGTGACAAAAAAACGCAAAGGCTACGGTGCATCTAGTAATAGACGCCATTTTTCCCTATTTGAGCATGAAGATATTGATTTACCGTTAAGTTCAGCTCCGCCACGTCTCGAAATAGCTCCTCCTCCTAAGAAAAAATTGCGCTCATCATACTCTCTCACACCAGCTGTCGTCGATCGAGAAAAGAATGAAACTACGTATACATCCATAACTGCATCAACTACTTCTAGAGCTTCTACACTATCAATTTCAGAACTTCCCCCTACATCTGCCGCACTTTCGAGAAGTTCTACTACAATATTGGGTATGGATCGTGGTGTAGGAGGAGACAACGATTGTTACCAGCCCGGAACATTGCGGGAGAGAACCTATATGAGAAGTATAAAGATTGGTGTATTGGGTAGTGCTGTAAACGTTGACATAATGGATGATAATGAGGATACTGATGAGCATGAGCTTCTGAATATGGACAAACGTGGAGGCGAGGGCAACTTTGCATGGGATATGTACTAGCTACGTGGATCAGACTAAAGGACTGCTAGGAGAATTAGTGTAAGAACAAACGCAGCTGGTTAGATCAACAAAAAATTTGCCAATATAGTGATAGCTTACGTAAAATGGCCAAATCTACAATTAAGAAATTAAATTGAATAGAGTAAGGTGGCGTGGGACGCGAGCACCAAGCATCCCTAATGTTTTCGCGTTGTCTGTAAATTTTAGTGCGAGGCTGAAAATGTTCGGGATTTAGCGTTTCCCTTATTAAATTACACAATTCTTGGGACTTGATAAATATAGGGAAATGTTATTTCGACCCCCCCCTCCGTTGTTATTATAACCCCATGTATTGCACCAATTAATTTCAACAACCCCAATCGTTATTTCCAGCCCTTTACGGTATAAACAACCATATGTTGCTGTCAGTCGTCCCTACCATTCATTCTTTCTCTATATTCATCAGTCTTTCAAACGAAATATTTACACTTGCAATGTTGCCACAACCAGATGCCTCTTATCCCAGTTCCACTGCCTTGTTGGCAGATGTCAGAAATTTTGCTTACACCCAAGGTTATGCTCTGTCAATATTGCGCTCAG
>MCBS01024975.1:0-17652 GCA_003611235.1 Golovinomyces cichoracearum
GTTTTGGTTCATAATTAGTTGTGGTGAGTGTCGGAGGTTAGAGATAATAAAATTTGGCGGTTGGTGTGTAGTACATTGAACAAATTATCAAACTTCGAGTAGAGAATGATACAAAAGGGCGAATGATGCACGTGAACACGTAACCCCAACAACAATAACTATGCTTCCACCAAAACACCTCTAGTTAATTAAAACTTTCCGGAAAACTCTTTTCCCGGTACATTTTCTAAAATCTTACAAGTACGCGCTTTATTCCTAGTCTTCCAATAGTTGCTACAGTGCCGTACACGCGTTTCCTCTCGCGGCTTCCGAAAACTACTTAAATTTCCTGCTCTACCTGCTGCCCAACGTCTCTTTCGTCATATAGATCCACTGCTTCTCGTTGACTAAGTGGTCCTTCCTGCCGTAGACATGTTTTGTTTAGCCTTTCGCTGTTTTCTTAATGCTTTATTTGCCTGTTGATGATTCCGGTTGCAGGCTTTCAACAAAACTACCTGGTGCATGATCGTTGATGCACTCTTTGCGAACTGGTCAACAGCTTCTTCAAAAATAAAAGTTGGAGAGCTATAATAGTGACGGGATACTCTATTTTTAATGAATACAGTCGGTGACAAGGCCTCAATTAGATTGTTTAGTGTTTGGGATACAAGAGGTTAGGGGTACTGGGGCGGGAATTTGGAGAGGTTATAGTTCTTAACCTGAGATCAAGTGTAGAGATCACTCTCTCAGGGACAAATGTAAAAATTCTAGCTCCTTGGAAACCTCCTCGACTTTAAATTTCATTCATTACAATGTTAGAAGCAGCGTGAAATTCTGGAAAGAAGTCGTCCTTAGTATTGAGAAAAACCCGAGTCCTAATCGTATCTCCAATCTTCCGACCGTACGTCATTTTTAACGGGCTAATACAGACAAAAACAGGTGGCTAGAGTATTTGAGAAGAATGGGCAGGCAAACAAAGAGTATCAATGTTATTTTCCTTATAGTACTGCTCAAACTCGTCCGAGTGTTGGCTTTCGTGGCCGTCAAGGATCAATAGGCGATAACCAATAATAGGACAAGGCTTTGTATACTTCCCGATATGTCGAATCCAATCCATATCTTTCTTATTTTTTGTCCGACCGTTTTCAATAACAGCGATTACCAAATCAGGTGGAAATACACTGTTCTCATGCCAAGATGCAAGATGGTTTTCCTTGCCACAATCATAAATGGCAGGACATTCCAGCTCTGAGATTTATGCCCTGGATTACTATAATCCGTTCAAGATTCCCAGGATATACTATTTTCGCAAGTTCATCCGAGCTTGTTATAACCACTGCAGTTGAAATAACGCTAATCATAAACACGGCCTCGTCAAAGTTGTAGATTTGGACATCCTGGATTCTATACTTCGCAATTATGTTCTCCACAAGATCGAACCAGCCATGAATGATTTTTGGATCTTCGCACTTGGCTCTTTGTTATTCGCATTTTCGTTGGAAGCCTGCCCGGAACTCTGGGCGCCGCTTACCAGAGTTACAGTCCCAATATGTTACGACGCATGGTATGTCGCGTGTTGCAAGAAGTCGATACGCCATATCTTCAGTCATAGACATACGTGGAGGAAACCCTTTTAAGGCTAGTTCGGAAATCTATTGAACAAGCACTGTTTCCTCTGAGTAGGTCAATTTCCGTGAATTAGTTGGAATATCGCGTCGAAGTTGCGTAGCTCGCCGACGGCGATTTAGCTTCTGATGATCACAAATATAGATCTTCCTTGCAGCTCGAGCGCTTAGATCTTGATTATTTCACATAGCCTAGGGGGCTTATATGACTTTGATTTCATTACTTATATGAGGCATGATTGATCATGGAGAAATTGAATGTTAAGAAGAGTAATCTGGTGAACATGTTTGGATGTATCATTGTTATGGGATAGACCTGGGACTAGAATTGGTTGCCCAAGAACGTGTTTTATTGACTATTAGCGAGGCTGGCACGGCCAAGACCAATATTGACGTGGCTGGTTTGTTGATGTGCATAAGGATGGATACTGACATGGCGGGGAATCATAACCAGCATTACTAATGTACACGGGGTTGAAAAACCGAGGGATTACTAGTTACCAGCAGCGTCTGGGAGAGATAGGAAAAGATGTATCCTGAGTTCTTTCGGTAGATTAGAGTAATTGATTTAATTTGACTTTTGGACTTGCTCTGATATTCATCATCATCAATTGATCCCACAACAATAATTCGCTATACATGCACTTCAAAGGAATAAAGCAAAGGATAAAACGCTGGATCATATAAACCCGATCTAATTATTAATGTCAACTTTTAAAACTCATGCTAAACTTCTCATTAAGATTCATAAAATGCTAAATGGATTGAATAATTTATCTGTAGATATAGCATTCTACAACTCAACTATAATGTTTTGACTAATTTAAACTCCATCTGACAATCAACGTTTCTAGTCCAGTCTAAACTCTGAGGGGGTCAAAACTGAAGTCGAAGAGTTGTGGCACAGTGGTCTATCTGAATCCTGATGCAAATAGATTAACCTGTAATTAAGTCTGCCATTGTAAGAACAAAAGACTCTTCACATGCTTCAAACTTCGACCATGTTAAGAACAAAAAAGACATTAAATTCTCGTAGAAAGTTGGGTTGTCAATCAAAACGTGGACAAACTTCTCTGTTAAGATTGTTGGGTGTCAAACGAGATAATTCTCATAGGAATCCTTAGAAGGTAACCGTTTTCCGGAGATGTATGTATAGATTTCATTTTCTTGAATAACAGAAAATTTTGGTTGCCCAGTATATGCACCTCAATTTATTCGAATATGATGAGCCTCTAGGAAAATCATCATTAGCTTTCGATAATCTCTCTTTTCGTAAAAATGACATTAATCACTTGAGCTATTTTTCGGAGACAGTCGGATCTGGGTGGATCTCAACTTAATGCTCTCTAATTTATTTTTTTTAATATGTTTCACGTGGGCCGAGAAGATGAATCAATTCTTGATAAAAACAGACAATCTTAATGCTGGAATGGTTGACTATTATTTCATTAATTCGTGACCGGCGACTCCTAAGATCTAATTGTTGATAAGTAAATAATTATTATACTCATTAAGTATATTCACACATTAACATCAAACCAACAACTCTTTTCCAAGCCAATGATAAAATCTTGCATATTCCACGGCATCATAGGAGATTATGTACAGTGTATCGTCTTTTATTTTTTTATTTTTATTTTTTTGGATTTCATGGATGGTGTAAGCCATCCCAAGATATTGGTTTTACAAAGGTTCTGATTTCGTTCATGTCGTTTTATGCACCACCCACAAGAATGTTGTTCACCGGGATATGGACTGAGATGTGTAAGTCAATCAACACGTAACCGAATTTCATAACTGACTGAGTTTCACCAAGTACCCAACTGCTCCCATTATTAAGAATCCTACGCCGACAGCTTGAGAGATTTTGACAAATTCCTTAAGATCAGCTACAGAAAAGTTAGTTAAAATAGTAGAGAATTACTTTTCATTTCTTATTTAGTGGTTTGAAGCTGTAATTTTTCTGCTTGTGAAATATACATGTGTCTTTTTGAGGTGAAGTAGAATTTTTATCATACGCTTTGTACAACGATTCAGAAATTGAGAGCCGTCCTTTACAAATTCTCTCGGAATGTCCATGATTTCCTGGATTTGATCGGCCATTTTCGGGAGGTTGGCTTTAGAATTTGGGGGGGGGGGGGAACTTAATTGTTTGATAGAAAAATATTGTTAAGAAAATGTAATGCTGTTTGATGATTGTAGGTTAGTAGATACCTACATATTCGACTCCACAGTGTGTAGTGAAAGGCCACCTTTTTTCGGTTCATCGGGTAAATAGTAAACCCGATCCGTTGAAGCTAAATCTGGTGGCTACCAAGAATTGTAAGGACTGTAAACGAATTCAGTTATCAATGCCACTACTTAGGTTCTATCATCCTCAGTGATATAGATGATAAATCTCAATCCATCCGAAATAAACATCTGACTACTTTACCAGTCAGCAGAGGGAGTACAAGACGAGGGACTGGGAAGAATATTAAAGCGTTCACAAGTCACCATTGAAGATCGGGGCGGATCTGTTTACTTTGCTATATGGTTTTCATCTAAAGACATCATCCAAAAGGCAAATTCAAATTCTGCTTGTACCGGAATCGGATCATTCAAAAGATTGCAAGTATAGAGCTTCGTCTTTTATCTACATTTTCCCAGAGAGGGTCCTGTCAAACTTGAACTTGGTTCTATGTTGTATTTGGAGTGTACGTATTTTGTATCTATCCCATGTATAATTTGAGGCAATTTGATTTTCAAATCGACAAATACTTAATCCTTTGGTACTTTCATTAGCTGATGCCGTTTTCCTCATGCCGCAGAACTCTCACGCGAAGAGAAAAAAATCCATAGTCAAAGAAGTAGTTTAAGAGATACTTATATCTTCTTCTTATCTTGTTTTTATAGGAGACATATTTGATGAAATGGCTGATGATGAGTTTGACATCGATATCTATGGGGACGCCAATACTGGCCAAGAAACAGACACTAACGTTTACAAGAAGGAGGAAGACTCAAACACAAAAATTGATGCCAGGGCTCTTAACAACCACAAGGGCGAAGGGGAACAAGAAGATGATTATGTTGACATAAATGTGAATAGTCTTAACCAAGACAAGCAAAATGTGCAACAAAAAATAAAGAGTACTGACGAGTCAGGACAAGGGACTCTAAATATCCCCAAACAAGCACCTCGACAGCAGGGAGTCAAAAGAAAAGATGGATCTGATAACCGTCCTATAGACTCGGGTGCAACAACAGCATTACTAATATCAGAACTGAATTGGTGGAACACAGATGATGACATTCGGGGCTGGATCAACCAAGCTCAAGTCGAAGATGAACTCAAAGAAATAACCTTCTCCGAACACAAGGTCAATGGAAAGAGCAAAGGGTATGATTATGCAGAACTTTGTATAATAAAATAGTACAGCTTATTGAGATTACAGACAAGCCTGGGTTGAATTTACTTCTCAACAGGCTGCAACTGCGGCAAAGCGAAAGATCGATGCTTTTGGTGAGGGACAGCAATATGTCAAAAAACATATTGTAACATTTTCAAACCCAAATGTAAACCCTTTCCGAACACTACCTAAAGACGCACCATTACGAGCTGGAAAGGATAATCAGACTAATCGTATGCCAAGTGGCAGTTATAGCAATGAAAGAGGTAACCAAGGCGGTAGTTTCGGAGGAAATTTTCGCGGGCGAACATCAGGTTATTCAGCCCGCGGCATGAATAACGGTAATGGATTCAATAACTTTAATCGAAATTTCTCAGGTACATCTATGGGTAACATGGGTGCTGGCTTTAATACTCCCATGAGTGGGTTTACAGGAAACCCAATGAGCAATCAATTTAGTGGGTTTAACAATCGTGGCGGGATGATGGGCAACATCCGAGGTGGTACAGGTATGAGGGGAGGCAGAGGAAGTATGGGAAATAATATGATGGGTAGTATGCCCATGGGAGGCTTGCAGATGGGTGGCATACCTGCCATGGGCGGCATACCTATGAATATGGGAAATATGGCCGGTGGAATGCCAGGTATGGATCCATTAATTCTTCCATCTCTTTTTTTTCACATATCAAACTAGGACCCGGTTTTTTAGTCCTTACCTTTCAAGCTTCTTTCGAAAATTACTTACCAATATAATAGGGGCCGGCTTCCAAGCAATGCAACCTCATTTCAACCCAGCTTTCTTTCAGAGTAATCAAGCTGCTGGAGGTGAGTGGCAAAACCCTCATGGAGTTAAGCGACCACGACCAGAGTAGTCTTTCGTCTGCCCAAATATAGTGTTCAAAAGTCGTATCTCTTAGCTCAAATCTTTTGCTTCTTCCGGAAATTACCGATGCATAGGGCGGCTCGTTTTGGCGTTATTTGATAGGATTTCAACAAATCGCATGAACATCTTTGCTCTAATTTGTTACTCTCTAAGGTTTTGTATTTATTTTGGGCACTATTACTACACTAAAAAGATACACTTGTTTTTCTGAATATGAGTCTTTTTGAGTCAATTTTTCTGATTCTCCTTTAATCTTGCCAACTTACAACGTTTTTTTTTTCGAGTCGCTCGCTCTTTCTGTCTCATTTTCTTCCCCAATACCTTATGGCTATGTAACTTAGGCTTGGAGTTTTTTTTCTACATTTACTTATTTATATGAAATTAATTTTCAGAAATATTGTTTGTGAATTTAAATTTAGTGTAGCATCAAGGAACACGATGAGCGCACTCTGGTCATTAAACATGACTAAAAACTCTAAGGTAGTTCAAAATGCGAAAGACTCAGTCGAAAACACAGGCAAAATTCTATCAGAAACAGTTCAGAACTCTAGTACATTTTTTCATCGCAAGGTTAAGATTGGCATGGGTGTCCTGGCTGTTACACTTTTGATTCTCGCAGGAATCTCGACCGGTTTGATACTGGCAATCTGTGGATTGGACCAATTATCTTTACATATGAAGAGCGTCACTGCTACACCCAAGGAGAGGTTCGTGTAGCTGTAGTTCAACTTGATCTTGAGATAACAATTTCTCAGGGAATACATTCGTGCTGTTTCTCGTCTGAAATATCATGGAACTTGGATGCTTTGTTCATTAGTCATTTGCACAGTTGCATGCTCCGAATACTTTCCCTTCGTCATTCAAAGCTTGTTTCCTGGACCACCATGGATTTCAATTCTTATATCGACCTTTTTAATCACAATATTTGTTGAGCTAATACCTCAGTTTATTATTCCAGCACGCCCATTAGTATGGGGCTTCTACTGTCGACCAATTATTTGGGCTTGTATGTGGTTGACTGCTTTAATTAGTTTTCCCACTGCCTGCATTCTCAGCTATGTCAGTAAAGGGCCACATAGTCGAGAAGTCTTTACAAACGAAGAACTTAAAATGTTCATCAAGTATCATGAGAAGTCACAGAAGAACGGTGGAAGGCTTAGTCATGACGCATCTCAGATCATGCTTGGTGCATTGAATCTAGATTTTCGTTGTATCGGAGACTTTTTTAACGATAATGCTGGTCCAAAACTACTAGGTACAGAGGATCTAGAAAAAGCAATATCCCCCTTGAGGTCAAAGAAAATTGTAACGGATTGGGCCTCAGTGAGAATGATTAATATTGACGATTCAGTAAACGAAAATTTCATTTCAAAAGTCAAAAGCTGGTCTCGTACCCGATTACCGGTCATTGGAAGGCCGGAGAGACACCAGGAGATAGGGAGCTTTGACCCTGAAGAGTGGGAGAGTATTCAGATATATGGCTACCTGCACATGAATGTATGATCCTTAAAAATTTCAACAGGTACTAATATCTACTTATTGCTTTTAGAGCCTCATTGGATATAATTACTCAGGCAAGAGCTGCTCTTTATCAGTAAGAGACTTGCCTATTAACCCTCTTCCTATCGTACAGAAAAACATTTCTATATATGCTCTTCTAAACATGTTGGAGAAAGGGATCTCAAAGTATAAAAAGCCTATCTCCTATTGCTGCTTCTAATACCTCTTCAGGATAGCTATCATCGTACCTTCTCAGAAGCAGGACTCCCTCACCATGATGGGTCGAATACCACCAAAAATATCGGTGCCATCACAAGACATGAAGCATAGATTTCGACAACAATCATGCAATTGCATTCCAAGCACATCATCAATCGATGACTTAGTCGAAGCAGCATTAATGAACGTAGAATTCTATGACAGTCCTTCCAGTATTAATTCAGGAATTACCTTACAAAGACCGATAGGTTTAATTACTCTGGATGATATCTTTGGCGCAATCCTTCAGAGGACTAGTCGTGTAGAAGCACATTTGCTCAACATACCTCCAGACATCCCTCCGCCAAAGAATAAAAATTCTGAGCGAGTAATTCGACATGTGAATCATCCAAATAATATTCCGTTAGACGAAATAAATGGGAATAAGCCATGCCAACGTAAACATATCAAAGAGAAAAAGGGCTCTACTTTTGATGGGGCCAATGAACGCAACATTCAACACAATCATTCGAAATCTTTAGGGCAAAAAATGCTGAATTCCCGAGCCCAAGGATCATACACGCAGGCATGTGGTAGTGGCAACTCGAGGGAACTAATACCCCATAATGTTGGGCCTCTTCTCTCTACCCAATGTATGAACCTACCACCCCACGTGTAATTACCCTGGTTTAAGGTAACACATGTACAGTTTCTAATACTACTACCCTGCCACGTGGAAAAAGATCTCGAAATAGTATCAATAGATCACATCGATTCGCAAAATCTGGACCAGCAATTCTACCAATTTCAGTTAATCACCAGACTGCACCTACTCTCTGTCAGAGAAATCTAAATATTGGAATTAAAAAAGGCTATAATGAGGAATTACTAATTTCTCAATCATCATCAAGCAGATCTAATAATTTAGTCCCACCAAGCCGCTCTGAGTTGTACGTAATGGCATTAGACCCTGGTTCTGATAAAGAGCTAAAGTGCAAGGAGAATATTCGCAAAGATACGCTCACTAGTTCCATAGGGTATCTCAATCAAACTAAGCTTAAAAGCTATTATTTTGGATTCGACATCTCTTCGAAGAAACACGAACAAGTGAATTCCATTCAAAATAAAGCCGAAATTACACTTGACTTAAAAGAGACCAAAAATAGTCATGATTACCACAGACCTTCTGTAGGGATTAATTTTAATTCAGAACATGAGAGAAACCCATCTTCTTATTATGATTGTCAGACAATTCCTAGATCAAAAAGGATTAGCTGTCAAATAACGCAAGGTCATAATTTAATGCAACATGACAATAAATATCGCTTTCTGATCGGAAGAAGGCTAGCTTTCAGTGATCCAGATGAGTATGATGTTAAGTGTAATAGGACTACGAGCTTCTGGGCATAGTTTAATTAACTGAGCAGTAGCTTAAATCTCTTGATAATAATGAAAACAAAAAATCTGTGCGCTTCTTTATCCTGCTTTTACAATGGATAAATCAAATACCCTTTAACGTTCTTAGCTGATCTAGAGCCCAAGAAAATAAATGTAGAAACGAAGTCCTGGTCGCATTTTTAAACTTGAGCTTGGCACTTATTCAGAGCTTTTCCGGAAAGTTTATCGATTTGTCTCCATCTTGTATCGAGTATTTTCTTCTGAATAGAGAATTTATCACTGAAAGATGAAATATCTCTCAAGGTTTGTTGAACATCTCGTTTGAGTTTCGTAAGAATATTTAAGAGAGTTCGATCAACCTGGGGTTGATCATCATCTCCATCATCCAGTCCATGCACAAATCTTCTCCATCTTTGTAATGGCAAACATAAAACTCTGAGGACCACTTCTGTCCTGTGACACACATTATTTCGATCTAGTAAATAGTAACCAAGGAAACCTACGGATTCTAATTCTGTCTTTTGCGCTGTATCAAGTAGCGGAAGAATGTAGTCATCGAGAAGTACTTCATCCCAAGGATTCTCATCCACGACAAACCCATACTCGGCAAGTAAGAAGTCATTTGAGTGATTACCGTAGGAAATTGTCACTTCTTCTCCCAGGTCAATGTCTCTTGTCGATGTGATCGTAAAGGCGGATTCCGTGACTTTTACAGATGCAGATGGGCAAGGGTTGTGATTGAAGCAGTCTGAGAACGGATTCAGTGCCATACAATCATCCCTTTTAGGAAATGGGCGATAAACACCGCAAGACGATGGGGGAACAAAGTAGAAGGTTCGAGTATTGATTAAGAGCCATGAATAGAGGAATTTTTCAAATTTCAGACAAGGGAAAGCGTTCGAAACGATACTCCAATCTGTCTGAATTTTCTTTTGTTGTTTACCGAGTATAATTTTTGCCATTGGTGGAAGTAATTTTTGTAAAGCAACGGGCCAGCAGATTGAGATAGATTCTTGAAATTCCGAATAGGAGGGAAGAATTGAATGCCAAGGCTTGTAATCATCCTGAAAGACCGCAAGTGAGTTTTCGAGAGCTTGGTCAGTAGCCAATAAACCATGCACACTTATTCGTTTCTCTTTTGTTGCTTCAACTACTGGTCCAGAGACTGTATATTGAGTTCTTAGAGCCGAATGAGGCACATATAATAAGACTGAATCCGCCTTTTGTCCTTTTGTTCATTTTGACAATGTGATTTTAGTTAATGGGAAACTGATGAAGAAAAATGATCAAAAGGATATGAATAGTTGTGTTATCTACTTCTTTCAAAAGAGATGTGATTATGCCTAATTTATTTTCTTCAATTCATCTCTTCACTTATCTTGGTCGTATCTTTTTCTTCCGAGTCCTTTAAATACCAAACAATCTCATATTCTGAGCGCTTCACACTTGCGTGGCGCCTTCTTCTCTATCTCTTCAAGGGGATGAAGACGAGGATGACAGCTCAATCAATTTGAAATTTCGACAGTTCGTAGATAAAAATTTTGAATGAATTTCAATCCATAAGAATAATAAAGTGAAAACATGCCGCGGATCAACCGAAAGAATGTAGGAATACTTGTCACACACCTTAATCCGTTTCTTTGCTGCGATGCCGATCCCTCTCCCAGGAAATCTATGTAATTTTATGTCGTGAATCTTGAGACCTCTTCTGATGGTCCATTGAGTAAATTCTTCGTGGATATCCATGTTAGGGGATGAAACAAAGACAGAACGTTTAATTATTACTAAAGACTAGGTATTTGTCTGCCCTGAAGAATCTAGAGTCGTTGAGTCTAAATCGTTTTCTATAAATAGATGACTGCTAGTCGGCAAGCTTGAGAACATTACTCTCATCTAGCAGATCCCCATTTCATCAATCTCGATAACGCACAAACACTTATGCCTAAAGATATGTCCAGGAAAACATTATTTTCTATCAGAGCTGCTAAATCTTCCCGAAAGCTGTTAGCAAATGTTACTTTCACGAGGTCTCTTCGTTTTTTTGGTGTTCTGAACCGTCCACCTCCATCTTATCCTGGCCATATTCCTCTATCAGGCTTTGAGAAGATTGGTCTCACAGTTGGGTCGGCTGTGATGTCCCTATTCAACCCAAAACGTGGAGGTATGTTTTCTAAGAAATACCCAATACCTTCTCAGGAAATTTTTTGAAAGAGACGAAAAAGAAACTGTTAAAACAATCAGAATTCGCTCACTACTATCGTTATTCACATTTTTATTTCTTAGTTAAGATAATCGCAAATTTTAGATCTGATTGCTGCATTGGGTGAAGCAACTGCAACACCATACTTCATTTATCGCCTCCGCGACGTTATGCTTTCATCACCTACAGGACGTCGTATTCTACGTGATCGTCCCCGTATCTCGTCCTCCACCATTGATATGTCCTACATGCGAAATTTACCAGTCAATACTGTGGGAAGAGCATATGCCAAGTGGCTGGATCGTGAGGGCGTTAGTCCAGATACTAGGGATCAGGTGAAATTCATAGACAATGAAGAGTGTGCCTATGTGATGCAACGCTACAGAGAATGTCACGATTTCTACCATGCCATAACGGGTCTACCTGTCGTTGTGGAAGGCGAGATAGCTCTGAAAGCCTTCGAGTTTGCGAACACTTTACTCCCCATGACGGGACTAAGTTTATTCGCTGTGACGAGGCTTAAGCCAAAACAAAGGCAAAGATTCTTTTCCATTTATCTTCCATGGGCAATCAGAAATGGAATCATAGGAAAAGATTTGATCAATGTATATTGGGAAGAGGTCTTCGAAAAGGATGAGGACGAGTTGAGGAAAGAATTAGGTATTGAAAAGCCCATTGACTTGAGGAGTCTTAGAGCAAGGAAAGTCAAGTAGAGATGATGGAATCCTCGGTGGAAAATTTGCGGAAACGCTACTATTTCCAATAATGTAAAAAGCGAAACTTAAATTTTATTTAATCATGCCAATTCGAAAAATTATTAATTGCTTTTATTCAAGAAAACGAACAATCATCATCGTCATTGTATGAAGCCACGACCAGCCTATCTTATAGAAGTTGATTGCCTTTTAATCTACAGGAATTCATCCAAGTCATCAATCTCATTTTGCCACGCTCCTTTCTTTCGAGAAATAACAATTTTCTCTTCCTCCTTAGTCTCAGACATGGCACTCAATAGCTGTTTTAATTGCGATTCTGTGACTTTACCACGTAATTGACCCGAGCGTGCAAGAGCTATAAGACGATTTTCAACCTCTTGTACGAGAGATTCTTTGACTAGTCGGACGCGTCCCAAACGATCAGCTGCTTCAGGTTCAAGAATTTGTGCTATTAGAGATTTCCGGATCTCATTTTCGTTCTGCTGCCTAGATAATCATAAAGAAGGAAATTTTGTATTAGATAAGTTAGGGCAAACAGAACAAGGACTAAGAAATCATCTCTAAGAGCGTGATGGGAAGAGAAGAAAAAATTATGATCTTTTTGGTTATTACAGTCTCTGAATGTAGATGTGCAATTACATACTCTTCATCTGAGCCATTGATTCCACTTATGCCTTTACCATCTTTACCAGATAAGGATTTAAGTTGATCTAGACGTGCTTTGCGAATCCATAGACAGGTTAGCAGATATTTGCAGCAAGGAAGAGTGTCTCTACCTGTGCTAACTCTTCATCATCCATTTTGGCAAGATCTTATTTGTAACCAACCTAGAACTTAGTTGTTGGGGATGGAAAATCACTTGACAAAAGAAATAGTAGCCTTGTCCAAGCTTAAACATCAAGGCATTATCCAATTATATTTACATTAAAATTTATAAATTAAAAGCTTATTATCTAAACTAGATATAAGGCACAACTCAGATTTTACGGATTTAAATATTTAGCAAAAAGGTATGTATTTATTGTCTTTTCGCCTTTTGATAGTTTGCTTTCCTCGAACCAAGTTGTATATCATCTGGTTAAGAGGACATGGAATATCCAGCTCGATTGCTCTATCAATCAAATAGCCAGTATAAAAATCGATTGATGTTCTGTGCCCTGCCCGTAGTTCTACAAGCATTGGAGAGACCGTAACCTCACTATGTTGAAGATGTCCTATTATCTTTCTTTCTAGGCGCTCTGGACTGAAGAGTCTATTAACGTTTTTGATATTTCTAAGTTCGGGCAGAGAAGTTATGATAAGAGATATTTCCTGCAATAACTTTCTCATAAAATAAGTGACACCATAATTATATAAAAGCTGCCCATTGGCACAATCAAATGCGACCGCAAGTGGTTCTATAACCGCAGATATTGCAAGATCAGAAAGTTGCTTCATATGAAAATCTTTATGTCCTAGAGTTATAGTATTGAGTTCAGGTACTCGGAGAAGTGTGCCTACTAGATGCCTTGCTCCTGGCGACCAGCTGAAATCAACTCGCTCAACCGAAGTACTGGGCTCAAGTATGCTCTTGTGTAGTCGCGGCAGTTTGGAGCAGCAAAGTTCTGCGGGTCCTTTTTCAATGTGAGTAAAGTTATATTCAGTTGGTGCAAGGTTATGTCTTAGCTGCCCAAGAACGTAAGTAGGTCTGGAGTTTGAATCGGTGAAAAAAAGTCTGTTGAGCTTCTGTACTATTCCCATTCCTTTCTCGATTATACATACTGTTGTCGTTGATTTTATTCGATGTTTAATTGATTGCATCGCGGCGATTGTTACGAACGATGTTGTAGCCACAATGAGGCTGTCGATGGCGTAATTAGGTGGTTCAGTCTTGTACTCCAAGTTTTCTCCGAAGCCAAGATATCTTTGTCCTGGAGAAGATACTCGAAAAGATGACGAGGACTCAATTTGAAAGCCTGTTTGAGTGATTATCTTATCATCCCTGAGAACTTTTATAGCAGCCCCCTCATCATCCCACTGTTGCATCAAAATAGGGTCGTGCATAAGTAGAACTAGAGGTGGAGAATGATAAAGTCGGGATATAAGATGAGCAATATATTGTCCAGTTGGACCCATTCCCATAATGTGAATTTTCTCAGACCCGAGTTTCCTAGCCGGTTGCGAAAGATTTGGATTGTCACTAGAAAAATGACTCGAGATCTCATTGTTATTTCCTTCGGTTGATTTTATGGGAAAGCAACGAGATGATCTTGATCCTGGGAGACTTGCATCATCAAGCATTGAATTATGGTAATATGCTACGTCCTCCTCCGAAATACTCATATCCAAAATCTCGTCTTGTCCTTCCTTTACGTTTGGTGGAGGATTTTTATTCTCCATTTCGTGATCATGCTGATCGGCCGAGCAACTTAATTTTGTTGAGGCCTCGTTCTTAGAGACCTTTTCTGGTGATTTGTCCGACGCTGGTGTTTCGCGAAAACTATGCAATCTTCTGCATTTAGGAAAATTATCCTCTGATAGAGGAAACTTTGAGGAATTAAAGTAATTTTTTACAACTGGTTTTTCTCGTAGTTGCTTGATATTCGTATTAAGGTCACAGGAAGGCCGATTTTGTTCAGCTAATCTATACCCTCGCTTGTCTCCCGAGACTTCTTCATTATTATGGATTCTTGCTATTACAGCTGGATTTTCTGATCTTCTGAGCTCTAGATCACAGTATATGTTGTTATCTTGGGATTTTTGCCAAAGCCTATCTGATTTCTCTGGGCTTGTGCTATCTTCTATGAGTCCACCAAAGTTTGTTTGGCGCTCTAAACACCTATTGAGAGGTTTCTTCGAATGAATGAGTTTCCTAGTATTTCTCTCATCTAGAGAGCAGGTAACAACATGAAATCTCTTGATGTTATCATTGTAACTTCCTGTTCTGGGTCTATCGTGAATTTTTCTCCTACAAGTGTGTAACCATTTGAATTCTCCGTTTTGACTTACACACCAACTATTCCTATATTTGAATAGGGCTCGACACATCGCCACCCGGCCAGATGTAATATTATGGTATGACCATTTTGTTTGGTGAGGAGCCCAGCGTAGTACCCACAACAGGGGACAGCCCAAACTAGAGAGAGACAGGTTGAAAGATTCCTGTCTTAATCATCTCACAAATCAGTAGGAATTTAGCGTTTATGAATTCAAAAATCTATTGAAGTGAAGACTTGGTGACCTTGGATGAAGAGAGTGTTATTTTTAAATTTATCGAAAATTTCGATCAACTTCTGCCAGCCACCGTTGAACTCGCGGCAATTCTGATAACGATCGAGAGGAGAATTTGATCTCTGGGGTTATAAATTTATCCCTGTAGACTTAGCGCGTCACGCAAGTCGGGCCAAATCTTCATTGGCGATAGCATGGTAAATATGCTTCAATGTTGCGGTAGACCGTTATTGTATTCAATCTGCCCTTAATGGACTGCTCTAAAGTTCTAGATCTCCTTGAAACCTTGGATGAAGAGATTGATGATTTAGAAGAATCACTGGCTCCGTTACTTCAGGCTAATTTGTCAAGCACCGCATCAAAATTTCCTCTATTAGACAAAGCAAAACTTTACGTCCTCAGTACCTATGCCATTGAGTCTTTACTCTTCTGTAGGTCATGTATTCATTCCTACGCTCTCATCTAATCTATCTAGCTTATCTCCGCCTAAATGGTATAAATGCGCATGAGCATCCCGTATTTCTCGAGCTCACTCGAGTAAAGCAGTACTTCGAGAAGATAAAGCAGGCAGAAGCTCCTCCCGCTGTACGGAACTTAATTATTGACAAGGATGCAGCGAGCAGATTTATCAAGGCTGGTCTGGTCTGTGAATTTTGTCAACCAACAGTTTCGACCACTAACTTAATTCAGGCTGGGAATGAGAAGCATGATCTTCTAAATGCTGAAAAGCTAGCTAAAGAACGAGCGAGAGCTCTTCTTAAAACCCATGAGCTACAGAATAACGAACTCCAGCAGGAAACTACTCCAGACGGCTTCAATGGAAAACTGAACCCTTTAAATGATCAAACGCCTTCTGAGATAGTTACGTCGACCGCAGCTCCAAATGAGATCTTAAACATGCCAGAACTTCCAGATAAAAAGGGATTTGCAATTGCTGACGAGGCTGAATTAAAGGCCGTTCTCGACCAGAGCTCTATCATTAGTGGGGAGAAGAGTAAGCGGAAGAAATCTAATACCAGAAAAGAAAGTGGAAAATCAAAGAAAAAAAGAATTAGGCAAAAAAATAAGAAATTGAGCTAAACTTGTCTCAATTCTTTCATTTTAGAGGGCGTTAATCTAGAACTAGTGTTGTTTTCTTCAAAAAACCAGGGCAGTATAGTTTTCGGCTTAGAAGGAGTCATGGGGCAAGTAGATAGAATTAGTAGATGCAACGTTTGTAAATACATGTTTGTGCATATCGTTGACTAATGAACCGAAGAATGATTGGTGTTTTGGGATGACTAATATCAAGACCAATCAAATGGTTAATCCGTGTAAGGCCTTGCTATATATTTTAAGGGATTCATGCATCTTCTTAGCGGGATATAAAGAAAATAAAATACAAGCTTCAATTTGAATTTTCAACTATCTACTTTAGAATGCCTCGTCAAGGAAGATCAGGTGGAGCTCGTGCTCCGTCTCGTCCAACGATATCCAAGAGCAACTCGGCACCACAGTATCAACAGCAATCTCGTCCGGCAACATCTATTGCCCAACCACCAGTCAACAATGCCCCTGTAGCGCCACAAGCCTCGTCCGGCTCAGGTCTTTTCGGGCAAATGGCAAGCACAGCTGCGTCAGTTTCTTGTTTCACGATTTACATTATACCGCTAACATTATCGTAGCGGTGTTGCTGTAGGTTCGTCTATCGGCCATGCAATTGGTGGCTTGTTTGGTGGAGGATCTTCCCAACCAGTTGCCGAACCTCAAAACAATAACGTTGCCAGTCAAAACTCGCAGGACCACCAGACCAACTGGGGTGCAAGAAGCTGCGACCTTGATGCGAAACAGTTTACAAAGTGTCTCGATGATAACCAAGGAAACATGCAGATATGCAATTGGTACCTAGAGCAGCTGGTAAGTTTGCGTTGAAAAAATCCGCGACGACCAATCTAATATATGTTTAATAACAGAAAGCATGTCAACAAGCAGCGAGCTCATACTAGATGGGGGAATGTACATTGTGGCTCCGTTTTATGAAATCAACCAATAAATTGCAAGCCATTTGGGAGAGAAATCGGAGCTTCTTTATTTTAGATCTGATCCGATGTTTTCATCAATATACGTAAAAAATACTATGTTTTAATAATGCTCTACTTAGTGATTTAGCCTGAAACCTGGATATATATCCCTCATGATTTACAGATGATATGGGTAATAAAGTAAGCGCCCAATCTATGTACTTTCGTTATGTAATCAATTTCTGCAAAATGTATTAGTTTCATTTAAGCTGTGTTTTAGCTACTAGAACTAGATTTAACCTGCATCTCGCCTGCCAAACAATTTTAACGATCCCAAATAAATGGCCCAGAGCATTCGACACGTCACGGATGGAATGGTGTGGTGGTACGCCATCTAGGCTGATCTCCCAAGTAGAATCTGGGTAGCCTGGGCACCTACCCCCTTGAGACGGAAGATGGCTAGTTCGAATCCAGCAGACCCGTCACCACATTTCTCGCGGATGATTATATACATGTCGGTGAATGCATGTCTGGATAATTCAGGGTTTGCA
>MCBS01024976.1:0-17659 GCA_003611235.1 Golovinomyces cichoracearum
ACTTCCTGAAGGTAAGCCAGTAAGACTATAGATCATTACTAGGTAGTTTAGGGGGTTTTCACCGAAATGTTTCCTCTGTAAATAATATACTACACAGTCCCACGTGGGCCACTAAGGCGCCAAAATGGGTAAATTGAAATCAAAATCAAAATCAAAAATTCAAAATAATAAAGTCAAAATCCGTTAAGACGATATTAACGTAAGCCAGTCTGGCCCATGACTATACGGCGATAAGATCAAAGCGATGTAACAATGATATCTCATTTGTTTGTGTTTTACGTAATCAATATTACATTGATACCTGTGTCATGCAAATTTGAATGGGCATGGGTGTAAAAATAATGCATGAGCCCGGGGTACGCCAAGCGAGGAGTGGATGATGACTCTAATGGTCGTACCAAATGCGCTCTATATCATTAAAATATACTTCATGATTCCATACTAAATTTCCAGCAGCCATTTCTAACAGTACATTTGTGGCACTTAGAGAATTAAGCCTCCGTCGTTAATTTTTCTTGGGAGATGATCCGCCCTCATGCGGAATACTTTCATCGTTACGGGCCAAGGAACTAGCTCCCGATAGGCGCAACCTTGCTGGTTTAAGGCTCTCTAGCTGGGTTCACTGCTATCGCTTATCTCTCGTGTGGTCAATTAAAAATTCTTGGATCCAAAGACTTGACCAAATAACAAGATTAAGAAAACTTTATCTCCAAAATTCAGGAGATTGTACGAAGATTGCTCTGAGATGCAAAGAAATTGATTTCCAACGTATCATTTGGAATATTAATGGCAGACCCCCAGTGAAGGCCACCAAGATCATACTTGATTTCAAAGAGGCGAGAAATGGAATACTCATGACCCCAAAAGCCTTCTGTTGAATGGAGACAGTCTTGGTCTCGAGATTCGCTTTTTCTTTTTTGATGTTATTTTGCTTCAGGGATAGCTCCCTTCACTGTGGTCAGTTATTTTGATTTACAATTGAAGAATAGCAGAGCGGCATTTTACTTAAGCTCCACGTTGCTGCATATGATCTTTTAGGGCTTATCAATGTCTTCAGGGATAACTGTAGAAAATCACTACCCTAGTAGTTCAGACTGATAACTTGGCGAAGCGCAGATTTCCAATCCTTAACAGGCTTCATAGTTAAGAGATTCATGAAATATGGTTGCATCCGATTCAAGAACACGGGCTACCTACTGAGCAACTTTTTAAGCTACTCCTACCCTCATTCTTTGCTGAGAATGGCCAGTCGGTCTTTTAACCGCTCCTTTTAGGTTGTAATGAGCAACTCATTTTCCTAAAAATATGCGGTTTTAATGATCATGTGAGTAAGAAACTCCGTATTACTATCAGAAAAGCATATAATTCATTTCTTCAGAATAGATCTCGCTCTGTATTTTGAAGTAATTACTCGACCTATTGATACATGTATACTGATGAGGGCCCACAGATTCTTATAAAAAGATAACTGTCAGTTCTAGTAAAGAACTTGGGGTTTGGAAAAAACTAGACTGAAATTTTTTTGCGAACAGCAAGAAAATAGGGCTGTAAAATTCAACAGTATTTAAATCAACCTTAAAAATAATCAAATAGTTTAATAGTTGCTGTCTCAATCAATACTGACAAATCTAGGTAAATGGTCATGTATATCGGCTTTTGCCCAGGAACAAAAAAACATTAGAGACAAAACTAGAAAACTAAAGTGGCCGATATTATTGTCAAATGAAAATGTTCTAACAACGAAGCTATCCCAAGGACCAGAATTGAGAATGAGTGAGATCAGAATACCACAAATTGATTAAGTAATCATCATGTCAAGGTTGACGGTGAGAGATATTTTATTCTCGGATCTGAATGAATATATGACATGATCGAAGACAGCGAGTTATTTTACTAAGCTTTGTATTACTGATTTCAAAAGTGGGGATGTACCGGAAACTGCCGATCCACGTCGGCGCTGCATTTCAATTTTGGGATATATATAACTGCACAAGACTTCAAAAGAAACACGAACCTAAAAAAAATAATTTACTTTCAATGTAATTCCATCTGAAAATTATTAATCAAACTTGTCTTTCCCTAAGAATCAGATTTCACTTTAGCAAAACACGTTCTACAATCATGGCTAAACCACTTTCCATACTAAATGATCCTGCAGAAATTCTGAGCGGGCCACAGTTACTTCATGATCTTGTTATGTGGGACCATCACCCGGATAAATGCGCAATCGATTTTACCAGTGGTGATCGAAGGCAGCGTTACTCTTATCAAGAATTACAATCATGTGTGGCTGCTCTGGCCTTGAAGATAAAAGTAATACTAGCTTCAAGTCAAAGAGCTACTTCGAATGTAATTCCGGTGTTTTTGCCACAATCACCTGGGCTCTACATTTCGTATTTGGCTATACTCGTTTCAGGAAAAGCGTTCTGCCCCATAAAACTTGATACGCCTCGGAACCGGATCAAATTCGTTGTTGATAATACCGCCACCAGTGTTCTAATCACTACGTCAGATCGTCATGATTTAGTGTCGTGGAAAGATGGACCCACTATTATCTTGGTTGATGAATTTGTAGCTCCTCCTAACAATTTCCAGAGAATTGAGATGCCACTTAACGTAAAACCAGATGATCTGGCCTATATAATATATACGAGTGGAAGTACTGGGAAACCGAAAGGGGTACAGGTAACGCATATGGCTGTTTCTCAATCTCTACTTGCTCATCAAAAATATATTCCATCATTCAAAAGATTTCTTCAATTCGCCGCCCCATCGTTTGATGTTTCAATTTTTGAGATATTCTTCACCTTATCTCGAGCCTGTACTATAGTTGGATGTAAGAGGAGCCAACTTCTTAACGACCTCTCAGGTACAATAAATACATTGAAAATTGATGCAGCTGAATTAACTCCAACTGTTATCAGCTCATTAATTGAGAGAAGATCAAATGTCCCAGAGCTAAAGTTGCTCATCTCGACTGGCGAATTTATTACCATCCCTATTCTTAGAGAATTTGGTGGATCGGAGATAAAACCTAGTATGCTATACGGTCTATACGGACCAACAGAGGCTACTATTCATTGTACCATATCGCCTGAGATGAGTGCGACTGCAAAGCCAAATAACGTCGGAATTCCATTAAGTACCGTCTCAACTTTTATCGCTGTTCCAATCTCAAGTGCAGAAAATGCCGCTAAGCTCAGATTTCTTCCTATTGGTGAAATTGGAGAACTCGTCCTTGCGGGTCCTCAATTATCCCGAGGATATTTTAGGAACCCAGAGCAGAACAATTTAGCATTTGTCAGTCTCGAAGGGAAAAAATATTATAGGACTGGAGATAAAGCACGACAGCTCAAGGATGGGTCAATCGAATTACATGGAAGAATCTATGAAGACCAAGTCAAGCTTCGAGGACAACGTGTAGAGCTTGGAGAGATTGAAGATACCATTTATCGGCATCCAGGAATCAAATTTGTCACATCAACAATCGTTAAAGATGCCATCATTGGTTTTGCTATCGTGGATGATCGAGTTACGAATTCTAAAGAAGTTATGGGAACTTGTGCTAAATGGCTACCCAAGTCTATTATGCCGAGAGAAATAATATTACGAACCATGTTCCCGTATCTTGCATCTGGGAAAGTTGACAAGAAGAAATTGGTATTAGAATATCAGGAAGAACGAATTTGCCAATATTCTGACAACCAAATTATCGAATCTGAACCCGTAAAACTAGTCAAATCGATCTTATATGATATATTTGGTCCCTTTTCAAGAGAAAGTCAACTTTCTGCGATAGGTCTTGATTCTCTAAGTGCAATTAAAGTTACCTCGAAGTTACGAGCTTCTGGTTTCATCATAGACATCATTTTATTACTTCAGGCACAAAACTTGGATGAATTGGTCAAATTATGCATCGATTCTAAAATTTCATCTTCTCAGAACTCAAATTTGTCATTAAAAGGGAATCAAAGAAATTGTAAGATATCTCAAATTCATTCAAGCGACCTATCAGATGATATCGAATATATATTTCCATGCACCCCACAACAACTCGCAATGCTTTCAGAGAGTATTAGAGATGAGACCCTCTACCGAAATTGGATTAAATTAGACATAAAATCTGACATTAAATTTAAAAATATAATTCAAATATTACACGATCTTTCAAAATCTAATCCGATACTACGAACTGGCTTTATGGAGACTCAGAGTCCAAGTGGGTATGTTCAATTCATTTACAAAAAAATTCATGATACTAGATTTGAAATAGTGTCATCTTTTAATTATGAATTTAATAAATTAAAAGATAGCTCCTTGGAATTTCCGATTCGATTTCAGATTCTTTCAGAATCTTCTAATTTAAAACTACTAATTCATATCCATCATGCTTTGTATGATGCTTGGACTCTCGATCTTTTGCTTGATGACTTAAATTCTCTATTGGCTTCTAAACCCTTATTTAAACGCCCTAGCTTCGAATTAGTTGTGAATTCGTTCTTGGAAGTTGAAGGCTCAAATACCAAAAATTGGTCAATCGAAGATTACTGGAAAGATCATCTTGCCTACTTTAATCCAAAACAATTGCCTAGCTTCTGTTCAAATTCAACCTCAGTTTCCGTTTTATCGATAAGCCGTCTACAAACATCATTTTTATTCTCTGATGTTGAGGCAGCCTCAAGAAGACTTTTGACTAGCTCGCAATCTATTTTCCAGGCAGCTTTTGCTGTTATCCTTAGCTCGTATCTCGGAACTTCTGATATTTGTTTTGGAACTGTATTTTCAGGACGAACATTACCTGTAGATGGTATCGAGAATATTGTTGGTCCTTGTATCGTAACCTTACCCATTCGAATTGATATCACTACATCAGAAAATCTCTATGACATAGTCCAGCAGCTCAACTCTACAAATAGAAAACATCTGGAATATATTAAAACCCCATTAAGGGATATCAAGATGGCTGGCAAATTTAAATCTGACATTGCACTTTTTGATACTCTGCTAATCCTACAACAAACCCTGCATCCTTCCGACATTCTTAGAGAGCATGTTTCACTTATTGATTCGGAGGATATTGTAGAGTTCAATTTGATTCTAGAAATCATTCCTCACATGGGAAATATTGAATTGAAAGCAACCTATCGGCAGCGAATTATACCTGAGTTCCAAGTCAAATTATTTCTTCAACAAATCGAGCAACTTATACGGCAGATTTTGTCGAAAAGTGAAAGACCCTTGAAAACTATTTATAAAAATTTAGACCAGAGTCTACTTTCGATCTCAAATGATGATCCTGAAAAGACTCATCTCGATGCTCGCCTTCACTCAGATGTTGAAGAGATAGCGCTAAGAGATCCTAACAGACCAGCGATCATATTTGCAAACTCTCTTTCTGATAATAATTTTGATTTGAAAACCGTGTCTTACTCAGAGCTGAATATTCGTGCAAATAAAATCGCACGCTGTTTGATTGAACTAGGAGCTTCACCTGATCAACTAGTTTGTATTTGTCTGGAAAAAAGTATTGAGCTTTACACATGCATATTAGCAACAACAAAGACCGGAGCTGCTTGGCTTCCGCTTGCGCCAGATACTCCCTTAGAAAGACTCGACTATATCTTGAGAGAAAGTCGAGCTCAAGTGGCAATAATACACTCAAGTTTGTGGCCAAAATTTGCATCTCATTCGATCAAAACCTTACTTGTTGATGAAATTGATATTTCACATTTTTCGGCAAATGATCTTGATTTAAAAGCTTCTCTAGATAATCTTGCTTATGCTATTTATACCTCTGGTAGTACTGGTAGACCTAAAGGCGTGTTAATTTCTCAAAAGAATATTCTTAGCAATTTGTCAGCTCTGGAATCTGTCTATCCGAAATCGAAAGAAACACGGTTGCTTCAGTTCTGCTCTCATACATTTGATGTTTCTATAGGCGAAATATTTTTTACATGGAGAATCGGAGGCTGCCTTTGTTCTGCGACAAATGACGTACTGTTCCAGGATCTCGAATATGCTATTTGCATCATGAAAATAACGCATCTAAGCCTTACAACAACTGTAGCCTCTTTAATAAATCCAGAAAATGTTCCTTGTGTTGAGTTTCTAGTAATATCTGGAGAGGTTATGACTTCAAGAATCTACGATTCATGGGTAGACAGAAACCTATGGATAGGGTATGGGCCAAGTGAGACAACTAACGTTGTAACATTATCTTCGATTGGTACTGGAAATTTTATACTCGGTGGTATCGGGTGTGTACTAAAGAATACCTCGGCATTTGTGTTATCCTCAGAAAGTGATTTTATTCCAGTTCCTCGTGGAGGAGAAGGCGAACTTTGTTTTGGAGGCTCCCAAATCTTTCGAGGGTATATGGAGAATGAGAATAATGAAGGGAAGATAATCGAACATCCAAAATTTGGTCGTATATATCGTAGTGGCGACTACGGCCGACTTATGCCAGACGGTTCATTTGTATTCCTTGGTAGAAAAGATGATCGAGTCAAGATTAGAGGTCAGAGAGTCGAACTTGGCGAGATCAATAACACAGTAATTTCAAGTAATCCAGAGATCAGTAATTGCACAACTATCTTAATTGAGGGTAAAAATCACATGGATCAACGTCTTGTATGCTTTTGGACTCCAAAGAACCAAAGCTTAGCCGAATTAAAGTTTCTTCAAATAGATCAAACTACAGTCACAAGGTTGCGCCAAAGCATTAATTCGGCACTTCCAAACTACATGATTCCATCTGCAATGATCCCTGTAACATTTTTTCCAACAACTCCATCGGGCAAGATTGATTCAGCTCGTCTAGTTAACCTCTTTCATGAATTTTCTAAATTATATTTTGAATCGTCGCTTCATAAAATTAAACCATCTTTAAGCTATCAGTTTGATCCAATCGAGAAAGAAATTGCAATTGCAGTGGCTCAAGTTACACATAAATCTCTCATAGAGATCAAAGCTGATACATCATTTTTTAGCTTAGGCTTTGATTCAATCTCTGCAATACATCTTGCAAAAATTCTCAGACAGAGTATTAACTATCAACTTACAGTATCTGAGATACTTAGATTTCCGTGTGTAGTAAGATTAGCAGAGAGAATATCTGACGGAAAAAACAAGAAAGCTGCTCTTTTGCCCATTACTTCTAAAGATTTTAGCTTTGATCAAAGTTTTCTCAAATCAACAATACGACAGTACCAAGTGAGAGGTAAGAAAGTGCAGAGAATACTACCATGTACCCCACTTCAAGAGGCTATGCTGTCAGCTGCAGAATTGTCGACCAAAATGGTGTACTATAGTCAAGTGGTATTCGAGATAAAGATTGACATCTTCAAACTTGAACAGCTCTGGAAAGAAATGGTTCAAAGGCATGGTATTTTACGGACTTGTTTTAAGAGGACAGAACTGCAAAAAAATATCTATGTTCAAGTTATCCTGAGCGATTATGACCTTCAATTTGGTTCTATCACCCAATTATCAGAAATTGGTTCTTCTATTGATTCTTTTGAACCGCCTTACTCTTTAAATATCCTGCGAAGTACTAAGACTAATAAGCTTGTAATTTCTATGCATCATGCTCTGTACGATGCAACGGCTATTTCAATCCTCTACGATGAAATTCAAGCTCTGTATTATGGCCAGAATCTAGAGCCAGCAATATCTTTTGAACCTTTCTTAATGTTTTTAGAGTCAAATGATTTAGAAAAAGGTGATTATTTTTGGACTAAATACTTGAAAAATTGTCCATTTTCGAAATTTACATCTGAAAAACGAAGCATTCAATTTTTAGCCACAGCTCAGACCCACAGTATTATGAGTGCATCCTCACTCAAATGGGTTGAGATGAAGTCTATGAAACATGAAACATCTCTTCTCTCTATCTTTATGACTGTATGGGCGTCTGTTCTAGCTGAGACGCTGAGAGAGACCGATGTTTGCTTTGGTAATGTTATCAGTGGACGTAACATTCCTATTCCAGGTATTGAACGGCTTGTTGCACCATGTTTTAATACAATTCCTTCTCGCATCAAAAATATTCAAGACCTTTCATACATCGAAGCTTATCGGATTTTTCAAAATCTTAATGCCGAGGTCCTGCCTTTCCAGTTTATGCCATTGCGTCGGATTCAGTCAAAACTAAGTCACGATGGCTCACCTCTTTTCGACACGATTTTCATAATGCAACGTCCAAAAAAAAAACTAGATGACTCTATTTGGTCCATCGAGAAAGATAGTGGATACACTCAGTTTCCTCTGGTCTTTGAGTTGATACTAAATAATGAAGAAGACAATATTTCAATAAGACTTCATTCGTATCCTACTATTATCGCTGAAAGTGATGCTATAAAAATTTTGAAGTTATTTGATCAAAGAATCCATGAAGGCTTGCAAAATCCTCGAATACAGCTCTTGAACTCGACTCTGAGGGCAGAGTTACTTCATGAAAAGACATTTCCCCAAACAAAAAGGGAGCTATCGACAGATCATTCACTATCACGAGCTCTCTCTGAAGATGAAATAGAATTACGTGCAATCATTTCTGAGTTTTCAGATATACCGATTTGTAAAATAAATATTAGTGACAGTTTCTTCTTTCTTGGTCTTGATAGTATCAATATCTTACAATTTGCTTCCCGTCTGAGAAAAAAAGGTCACCTTGTACGAGCTAGCGATATATTAGAAAATCCCAATATAAAAGAGTTGAACAACTTTCTCAAGAGTCGGGATAAAAATTTAGTTCGAGATATGAATTTAAGAACTGATGCTTTTTCCAACCTCAAAAAGAGTTTTTGTGATTACATCTGTCACAAATACGGTATTCTCAAAGAAAACATTGAAACTATCAGACCTTGCACCAGCTTTCAGCAGGGTATGATTGCTCGGACAATTCAAAGTGATGGAAAAGAATATTTTAATTCATTTTGGCTTAAATTTCCAATTCAAACCTCAATCACTAAACTCAAAGACGCATGGACTGTAGCATGTCAGAATCATGAGATTTTTAGATCTGGATTTGTATCTACCGAAAATGTCAAGTTTCCTTTTGTCATGATCACCCATCGTAATTTTACATTACCTTGGATTGAAACTGATATTCAATCTCAAGATGAGATAGAAACACTCGAAAGACTTTTGTATAAACCATGGTGCCTCAAATTTCGGTCACTTGAAGATAAGATCATAATTCAATTCATCGTTCATCACGCTCTATATGATGCGACTTCGATTCAGATGTTTTTTACAGATATAGCTAGATTGTACAAGTCACTTGATTCTATCAATCGACCACCTATAAACCTGCTCCTCAATGCAATTTTGCTAGAAAGCGAAAAAAATATTGAAGAAAAAAAATCATTTTGGAATATGGATGAAAATAAAGTTAGGATGAATCGCTTCCCAGACCTTAATCCCGTCAGGATTATTGAAACTAACTGCGAGGTTCTAGAGCAAATACTAAAATCTAAATCTTCAGTTTTAGAAGCCAGATGTAGAGAGAATTCTATTACAATGCAGACTGCCGCACAAGCAGCATGGGCCCGATTATTATTCAATTATATTGGTGGTACCTCTATAACATTTGGCACGGTACTATCTGGAAGATCCGCTCACGAAGATGCCGATCAGATTCCCTTTCCAAGTGCTGTTACTCTTCCAGTTCATTGTAATGTACTGGGCACTAATGCAGAGCTTCTTGCTCGCACTATGAACTTCAATTTACAAGTGTACAGACATCAATTTACACCACTAGCTTTTATCCAGAAATTGTCTGAAAGTTCTAATAGCAGAAATTTTGATACTATTTTTACATATCAACGAACCTCGATTAGTGAGAACGATATTAAGGTACCATGGGAAATTTTTAAGGAAGATTCTTTTGTAGACTATGTTCTATCATTGGAATTATTGTCTCTAGCAAATGATCAATTGAAATCGCGTTTAACTTTTAAATTAGATATGATTCCACCAAAACAGGCTCAAATAATCTTAAATCAGTACGAGGAACTTCTTTATGATGTATTATTAAATCCGGATAATCCTTGTGACATCGCTCCACAGACCGAATTATCTTTATTGTCGATAACGCCTTCCAAAGAACTAGAGCTACCGGGCTTAGCCACTTTGGTTCATGAATTTGTGGTATGTAGTGCCCAGAAACATCCGGAAAAACTTGCATTTGAATTTGCAACAAATCTTGATATCAAAAACTTTCAGAGTAAAATTTGGACATATGACGAACTCGATAAAATCTCAAATAAAGTCGCAAATTATCTTCTTCAGTTTAGATTCGAGCCAGGTGAGGCTATTGCAGTCTGCTTTGATAAATGTCCAGAAGCCTATTTCGCGAATATTGGCATCCTCAAGGCTGGGTACGTATATGTGGCATTAGATCCAAATTCTCCTCTAGATCGTTTGAAATTTATTATAAAAGACTCTGGAGCTAGAGCAATTCTTATGGATGGCAAAACAAAAAATAAATCGTCTTACTTATTTAATAAGCCAATCTTAAATCTTGATTTAAACACGATATCAAGCTTTTCTCAAGAGCCACCAAATCTATCTAGACAAATAAAACCTGGAGATATCTCATATTATCTCTACACTAGTGGAACAACAGGTACTCCTAAGGGATGTATGATAACTCACGAAAATGTTGTCCAGTTTTCGCGTGCATTTTCAAGGATTTTTGATGGTCACTGGACGAATGATTCGAGATTTCTTCAATTCGCTTCATATCATTTTGATGTTAGTATTATGGAACAGTTCTGGAGTTGGAGTGTGGGTATTTGTGTAGTATCTGCTCCCCGTGATATAATATTTGAGAGCATAACCGTTGCTATTCAAGCACTTGGTATCACTCATATCGATCTTACGCCTAGCCTTGCTCGAATGATTAATCCTGAAGATGTTCCATCGCTGTGTCGAGGAGTTTTTATTACTGGAGGAGAGCAACTTGAAAAAGAAATTCTGGATAAATGGAGCGCGTTTGGATGTTTATATAATGCGTATGGGCCAACAGAAGCAACTATAGGATGTACGATGAACCCCCGAATATCTTCAAATGACAAACCAACCAATATCGGCCCAGCATATGTAAATGTTGGTACATACGTACTGAAGCCAGGCACCGAACTGCCCACTTTGCGAGGCGGTATTGGTGAATTGTGTGTATCTGGAAAGCTGATCTGTAAGGGGTACTTAAATAACGCCGCTCTGACATCTCAAAAGTTCCCGACTCTCAAAAAATCAAATGAAAGAGTTTATCGTACTGGTGATCTAGTCAGAATTCTTCATGATGGTAGTTTTATGTTCCTAGGTCGTGCAGACAGTCAAGTGAAGCTCCGAGGTCAACGACTTGAGATAATTGAAATCAAAGAGGCTATCAGAAAAAATGTTCAGGAAGTAGAAGAGATTGTAATCTTGATACTTAAACATAAAACGCAAGCGAATGATCACCTCATCGCATTTTTTGTAACTTTTTCTACGGATTCATCAGAAATAATTCAAGCTATGCGGAGTGCTTGTAAATCTTGGTTGCCAGGATATATGGTTCCAAGTCATTTTATCCCAGTAAAAAATATACCTCTTAGTGTAAATAACAAAGTGGATACGAAGCGACTAGCTGCAGTTTATAATGAGTTCACAATCGAAGATCTTCAGAAATTGAGCTCAATGAGCCAGCAAGGTAGTAAGTGGTCTCTCCATGAAAAAGAGATAATTTCAAAGATTAGTTCAGCTCTAAATGTCGATGAATCTGTTTTGAAACGTAACACAAATATATTTGAGCTCGGACTAGATTCCATATCGATGATAGGGTTTTCGTATGCCCTTCAAAATTTGGGACTAAAAAATGCTAGCCTTTCTATGATTAGAAAAAACCCATCAATAAATTGTCTTGTAAGGGGTTTACTAAGTGAAAATCTCTCTGATACTGAGGTATACAATGCATATATGAGTGCTTCACAAAAAATAATTGCCTTTTCTCAAAAGCACATTTTTAGGGTTTGTAAAGAGCTCGGAGTCGAAAGAGATGATATAGAATCTATCTCTCCTTGTACTCCAATACAGGAAGGAATGATCTATAAGTATATGGAAAATGAGCACGCATTGTACTTCAACAAATTCTTGTTTCGTCTCCTTGAGAAGGTCAACACTCAGAAACTTCTTGCTGCCTGGAACGACGTTGTATCTAACCTAGAGGTATTACGTATAAAATTTATTGCAACAGACGATGGCTTTTGCCAGGTAGTCATGCGAAAAAATATCTTTTCCTGGGATAGAGCAAAAGATTATAAGACCATGGACAAGATAGATGCCCTAAAAACCCCCTTTTGTCTCAGTCTTGATAAAAATGTCTTAACTTTCCAGATTTTTCACGGTTTATATGACGAAAATAGTTTAACATTACTTCTTCGTCATGTTATCAGCAGATATAATGATATCCAGATGATTGATTATGGACCGTCATTTATTTCATCTCTTCCATATGGTCCACTCGCAAATATACCAGGGGCAGAGGAGTTCTGGAATTCACATTTCAAAGAATGGTCACCATCATCAATACCAGTCGACACTTCTTGTACAGATTATGTCACAAAGATCACTTCTTTCATCAATCTTGATGGGTTTGAAGCTATACGTAAACAACTGGGTGTCGCACCACAAGCAATTATTGAAGCATGTTGGATTGCTGCGCTTCAAACAAAATTACAATTAAATTTTATGATGGGTATAGTAGTTTCTGGTCGTGCAATAGAACTAGATACAAGCAAGATAGTCGGTCCATTTTTTAATACTGTTCCATTCTATATTAATTCGAGACCGCATGCCACACTCAAAGAAGTTATTTCAGTTTGCCAGGATTTTAATATGAAAATGCAAGAATTTCAGCATACTTCACTCAACGATATTAAGAAGTGGGTTCAAGCAAAACATGGAAGATTTGAGATATTTCAAACAATATTCAATTTTCAACGACAAGAAATGAATTTAGATGAATTATCTAACGATTTGTGGCAAGTTATTCATTCAGATCCAATTTTAGATGTGGGTCATCTCTAGAATAAGACTGATGTGAAAAAAATGCTAATTATAATAGTACCCGCTTGCTCTTGAGGCAAAATTAAGCTCAGATAGCAGGCAATTATCATTGAGTATTTTCGCACACAGCTCTATGTTGACTAAAGATGATACAGCTGCATTAATGAAACAGACAGAGGATTTTATTCGAGAGACCCTCGGTTCAGAAGGAAAAAATAGAGTCTCTAACAGCTCAGTATTACAAAATTATTCCTCCGGAATTGATTATAAATTTGGTTTAGATGTTCGGTCACCGGCAGAAGATGTTGTTTTTTACTGGACTCCCGATACTTTGACTATAAGAAATGAGATTGCAGTATTAGCCAACATAAGTCAAGATATTGTCAAAGAGTCTTCATCGATATATGAGCTCGGACTTGATAGTATCGACGTAATTAAATTATTCTCTCGACTTAAAAAACAAGATATGGAAATAACAGTAAGTGACATTATCAAATGTCAAACAATTTCGCGTATGGTCTGTAAAATAAAGAAAATAAAAAAAAACACGGACGATTCCAATACTTTATTACAAAATATTAACCAGAAACTAATTGCATACTTCACGGAGTCCAATATTCTAACTGATGATGTCGAAATTATACTACCAGCAACTCCATTGCAACAGAGCATGGTTAGTAAAATGGAAATGTCTGATTTTGAAATATATTTTACTGTTGATGGGTTCAAAGTCAGCAGAAATGTGGATTTGATTAAGTTGAAGGACGCAATAGAGATAGTAATTCAGGCTTCACCCATCCTCCGAACATCTTTCTATGAAGTTGATGACCCAAAAATACCTGTTCGATACTCACAGGTTGTTTATAAGTACTTAAAAAACAATTTTAATTGTCAACCTACAACATTACATTCTGAACAAACATTTGATGAGTACTTGAATCAATTTAGGAAGGAGATCGTAATTCAAGCAAAAGAAACTCGAAAATTATTTTACTTCCAAAATGTCATGGATGTAGGAAGTAATTATTTAGTCATCGCTATATCACACGCTCTTTATGACGGAAAATCACTTCAACTAATCCATGAAGATATTAGGAGAGCTTACAATGATCAGATAGTTCGTAGACCAGATTTCATGCCATACTTGGAACACATCCTCTTATCTACAACCGAGAATGCGAAGAGTTTTTGGAGAGCAAGACTTTCAGACTTACCTGCGACAAAAATTCCAGTCCAAAAATCAAATATCTGTGACCCTAGTGACTCGTTTCTACTCAAGAAAAAATCACGTGTGCTTCTCGCAGATATTGAGGCTCTATGTAAATCAGTGAGAGTTACTATTCAAACACTCGGGCAAACCTGTTGGGCATTAGTACTATCTCATTTGATGAAACAGCTGGATGTGGCCTTTGGTACTGTGATTACAGGCCGTAATTCCGAAGAGGCTGCTGAAATTATGTTCCCCTTAATGAACACCATAATTTTACGATCTGTTATTCATGGTAATCTAGCCGAAATGTTACAGTACATGCAAGAGATAAATGATTCGAATTTCCAGTATCAAAATTTCCCAATTAGTATGGCTCAAGTCTACGCTTTTAGCTCGAGGAAAGAATTTATTAAAGTTGATGATACAAACTTATTTGATAGCCTCTTCATTTACCAAGGTCGCCAGCCAGCTCCTAATATAAATTTACTGTATGAATGGAAATATGGCATTTCAGAAATTGATATTCCTATCTGTGTCGAGATGCAGATTTTATCTGATGGTTATCTATCCTGGACGATTGCTTGTAAGTCGACTGCTCGTAGCCACTCTGAAACCGAGGATCTTCTTGAAGCTTTAGATTTCACTCTAGAGCGCATAATTTATTCAACAAGCTCTCCATCAACAATTTTTCATGAAGATAGTGTATCGATCTGTGGTCTTCCAAAATTCATTCCGAATGAATCCCAGGCTGATAAAAGAAAACCAAAAAGAAATATTCCACGCATCGAAAATAATTCATGGTCTACTATAGAACTCCATATTCGTAAATCTTTGTGTGAAATCTCAGGTGTCCTCGAAGAAGATATCCAGCAAAATATGACTATATACCACTTGGGTCTTGATTCCATTTCAGTTCTCAAACTTCCGGCTTTGCTGAGAAACCATGGTGTCAAACTTAGTGTCTCTAGTATTCTTAAAGGTCAAAAAATATCAGAGATGTCAAAATCAGCTGAGATTATCGAGACTACCCCTTCTAAGTCTTTGGATTTTAAGAAGATTCTAGCTGATGCCACTGCTTCTAGCGAGCTTTCGAAAGAATTAGAAACACTTGAAACTGAGATTAGTAGAATTGAATACGTTATGCCTGCCACAGCTGGTCAATATTTTATGATAAGACAATGGCAAGTAAATAATGGTGCCATCTTTAACGGAGGATTTAAGCATTTCATCTCTAGTCAATTTAAACAAATCAATCTTGAGTCAGCTTGGAGTATGTTACTCTCGAGACATGATATCCTTCGTACCGGATTCTTAGATGATGGAATCAATATTTACCAAGTTATTTTTAAAAATCCGCCAAATAAAATTATCTACTGTGATGAACAAGGAAACCTTGAAACACATGTATCAAGGTTGAACCTCAAACGACCTCCCCTGAATCTCATTGTGCAAAAATTGCAAAATGATACAGTTATATTGAACTTTATGATTCATCATGCTCTCTATGATGGAATCAGCTTACAGAATCTTCTTAGTGAATTTTTGAACCTATATCAAGGTCTTGAGATAGAATCATCAAATCTTAGTTTCAAAGCTTTTGTGGCACAGTCCATCTTTTACTCCAGTATGAGTAATATGCAAGAAAAATGGAAATCCTATCTTGTTCACTATAATAATTCACCATCAGATCCAGTTAATGAAATAGCCGTGAAACAAAGGACCAATTTTACGAGCCATTCGAACAAAATACTGAACTTAATACAAAAAGCCAAAGAAATTGGATCAAGTGTTGATGCCCTGTTTCTCGCAGTATTAGTCAAAGTTCAAGCTGAAAGACTAAAAAACCGAGGCCCGAATATATCCACTAAGAGTCTGATTCTTGGCCTGTATGTTGCAAATCGCGCTCCGTATGGAGATGATCTCTCAATGCTTACGGCACCAACGCTAAATGTATTGCCAATTCGGATCCATCAACCTTTGGAAAAGAGTTTAGAAAGACTGGCATTTGAAATTCAAACGGATATTCACAAAATAACCAATCCAGATATGGTCTCCGCATCTTTATCCCAGATATTTGAATGGACAGGGATTCGTGTTGATTTCAGTGCCAACATTGTCAGGGCACCATCGAGTCAAGCTTCTACAAATGTCAAGTTTCTGCATGCCTCCGACATGAATCTGAAAACTGAGTCTGGTAACTTATGGGAAGCGATTCACGCCTCTCACGAACACACTGTATTAGATCAAACACCTTCACCTATAGCGACGCATTTCAGTAAAAAGGCTTTCATAGTGAGTTTATCATTTAACCCCTTGTGTTGTCGATGATTCTTCTGCTAAAAAGCTATAGCCCATGTTTGAATTCGAGCTTTACCACCATGAAGATATGATTGACATATCAATCTCTTCACCTCTTCATCTAATCTCAAACGAGGAAGCAGATTCTTTTACCAGACAGTTCATAAAAATCTGCTCTTTAGAGTTATGATACCCCAGCTTAAGGGGAAGGGTAACACCTTTTTGCATCGAGTAACTCAAATTAACAAAATGAGGTACCACAGGATATTTTGAGTTAAAAATTAGAACGAAAATACCAGCAGCTGAGAGTTTTGATATGTTAAACATAAGACAACTCCAAGAAAATTGAAAAGATAGCCTAAGATTTAAATATTGGAAATAATTATTTCTTTCACACCTGAAAAAATAATTTATGATGTGAATTTTCTGCACATTATCACAATAAATTTAATTAACCCCTCTCAAATTGCTACTCCGTGACACCTCTTGGTATTGAATTAAAATTTGGATTCTTGAATTTTTAGGCCATGCATATTTTGATGTGTAACTGGCACTGCTTCCATCATTTGAAATTTCTAAGACTGTGAGCTGTCCGAAGGCATTGACACGGAGGTTTTGAGCTCTTTAATGACACAAAAAGTAGAATGAACGCGTAACCGAGTTTAGAGATGGATAGTTGATTGTGAGTGCTTGTGATAAAACGTGAATGATTATTATTTCATAGATTTGATCCGAGCAGAGTTGCGTAATCTTATCTGGACATGCACAATCGATCTTTCAGTGCATGTGGAGTAGTGAATCAACTAATGACCAACGGGACGAAGTTTTGCCATTCTGCATGTACACTTGCGATCGAAATGTCCCAATAAAACCACTACTTTAGATGGATTTTTCAGTAATTTCACAGCAACGTGGTAGAAATTAGTAATTCTTGCTTCAAAATAATCTTTACTTATTTCTCTACAAGTTTATTGCCTTTTTTCATCAGTAATAATGGAAATAGCATGTTCTATTGTGGTCTTGGCATTTTGGAATATTGGGACAATTTTGTCGCCGACATTTCCTTATTCAGTGACTTGCTTACACTTCACTTCCCATGAC
>MCBS01024977.1:0-17666 GCA_003611235.1 Golovinomyces cichoracearum
GTGGAGAGTGACAAGGGTGATTCACATTTGTCGACCTCAATTTCTCTCATCAAAAATCCGAATAAAGTATAACGCTTGTCCGTATTAGATCTCGCTTAGGAAAGATCATAACGAGAAATTACTGTATTTGCACAAAGATTGGCAAGATAACCCCTGTAAATTGCATGGGTGATTCACTTACTCTTGTCTCTCTGTACCTCTGTATTGGTATGATCTTGGCAAAATTGACTTACTCGCCTGTGGAATACATCACGGGATTTGGTGCACTTTTGTCATTATTCTCTTTTAATTGCACATTTGTTTCTATCTTGTGCACACAAGATGACGCAGTTCCATTTATTGTGACACCCTCACGAATATGGATGTAAATAACAAAATTTAACGTTGAGGGCCGTAATGATTAGATATCTAGAATTTCAAGTTTGATTACTTCAGTTGCAGATAGAGAGGTTTGCACGCGGATTCACCTATTTTTTAGGTGATTTTAATTTAGCAAAAACAATTGCGGGGCGATGGATGACAGCTTTCGCTCTGGCATCGGCACGATAGTCACGCAGCATCTCTGTCTAATTAGAACAAGTTTCCATTTTTAAATTGATATAGAGCAAGTAGGGTGGGCCAAGTATTCTCTTTTATTTGGTCTGTCAGATATACCACAATTATGGCATTTCATCGGAACAAAAATTCGAGAGTTGTGACTAATGGGGTAACCTCAATCGACTTGATCTGTGCGATTTCAAAGTATTTAGATTGATCCTCGTGATTTAAAGCCTTTTTTGATGATCATTTGATTCGTGACCTAACTAAGGGGGCTCAGTGCGAGAATCACTACGAGACTGGGTTACTGAGTTGAGTAATTAGATCCAATACTGGCTCGATTTTGAAAATCTCTGAAACCAGAATGTACGCTAAGATCAGGATTTGCAGTCTAACTTATTCATTCTTTGCAAGCATGAAAAATTCTGTATGGGTTGAAATCGTCTAGATCACATAAAAGCTTCACCTGATGGGTTAAGATCTGTGATTATTCTTCAATGAGGTAGATGACAAATTATTGGTAAGTGATGTCGGAGGATTTTATGCGAGATGAAGTGATTTTGGTTTGCTCTCGTATACACAGCTAGTTACTACAGGATTTGTCAATTATTGACATGTTTTCAAAATGACGGTGCTCAACTCGTCTCCAATGGTAACCAGGAGAATACATAAGACAACGTTCTAGCTAGCCACTTTAGATCATTGGTGGAAATTTGAGTTAATCTATAGATAAGAAAGATCAGACTTTCGCTATAAATTTGGTGATGGCTACACGTAGATGAACATAAAGCGAATTTGCCAATTGGTCGTTCTGGTCAAAAGACAAGGAGCTTGAACATTTCCGTTTCACATCTCCCGTGAGATACAACCAACAAATTTTAAATTGTGGGATAAAATCAGTTTTTTCGATGGAGAAAAATGCATTGATGTATTCGTTCTTCATTAAAGATCCGACATTGGCTCGAGAGCGTACCTCGCAATGTTGTTGCGAACGGAAGTGGTGAAGATTATTGTATAGCGACTCGAGTAACGAGACTCCATTGACCCGCCTCCAGAGACACAACCATAAGTGTCTAGAATCTGCTCTGTGAAAAACGAAGAGGATGAAATTATATTCAGATTAATTAGACCATTAAGCGGCAGCTTATCTTTATGTTAAAAGCAACTAGCATGGAACAAGCTGGCAAAACCACTGGAACAGAGGTGTAATGCATGGGGTGCTTCGTAAATGGACTTATTTTTCGATCCGGATGGGAAGGATGCGTGAGAGATCCAAAATGCTGTTAGGGATGAAAAGAATAATCGTTGACAGTGTAGGGTGGAAAAGGCTGAAGCTGTCAGGGGGCTAACAAGATTGTAGAATGGATCAAGATAACACTGTAATTTTAAGTACGCCACTCCGGAGATCGGGTTTTGCGATAAATTTTCAGCATACTAGAGGAAAAGCGAAACGGGTCTTTAATTCGATATTCGATTTTTATGATGTAGAGGACACACCATCGGCGGCTACAAGAGCTACATCGTGGCGAATTCTTTTCGGAGTTAGAGAAGAATTTAGGGGCTCATCTCAATTAATTCCCACCGGATCGGAGCAAGATAAAATCATGGCTCTTATCCTGCGAGCATCCTGGCTTGTATTAAGGGAGGGCATTACTCGGCGTCGAATCAAGTGTGCCCTGTTTGTTGTGTAGAAGACACCCTGGTGTTGAAAACAAGCAAACTTCGTCACATTGCCAAAAACTGGTTAACGGGACCGCTCGCTTACTAAGTTTGGTCAAAAGATTGATGTCTTCGCCTTAGACGAAGGACATAACTGCTTTTCGAGCCGGCGTCCCATGTATTGGGCTCTGATAATTGACTTCCTCGGACGTGATCAATGCAGCCAGATCAGCCTGGAAATCCGAGACTAATTTAGCAATTGCACTATCGTGAGACACAATGGGAGCCACAGTGGATGTAAAGTGAGCCCCTGTTCAAGCGTTATGATGATGACTTATATCAGCTCGAGCAAGGCTGGCGAGAAAACACAATTAGGGCAAAGCTCTTGGACACAATCCCTAACGGTCCCATCGGTTCTCGTGCCACAAGGCTTCGTCGAGGCTAAGTTCCTGGAATTAATGAAAACATAAATAGACTGCTGCTAATTATTTTGAACAATCATGTTTTGATATCAGGGGAGAAGAATAATTAGCAATGATGGCAGCGTTGATGCCGGGAGATTAGGATCTGCGAGCTCCCTCATTTTGACGAATAAGGTGCCGGTTAGTCAGCCCTCGAGACGTACATAATTGATTCGTGGTCTATAGATTTACCAAAAAAAGCCCCGTCCTATAAGATTAGTTGAGAATAGAAAAGGCTTAGGATCAAGCCGGCGGTCTTTCAACAGGAACATCAGTTGTTCTACGAGAGCCGGCTTCCGACGCTGTGCGCAGCATCTATGAACTTTGTGTCACGAAGCGGGCACCTAATATTTAATGGGGACTTTTACTCGGAAAAGCCATGCGAGGAATACCTACCTGAGCGACTCACAGGTTCGATTGTCATTAAATTTGGAATCGATTCGATGGCAGATATGGTTTTCATTTAGATAGAGACAATTCAGAATTATTGTTGAAAACCCTGGCCTACAAATATTTTCGGGGCCATACAAATATGAAAGATACCATTATTTTTCTTGCCAACACGACATGCAGCTGAACTCAATTCTTGACGCTCTTCTCGGGCTAAAACACAAGATGATCAATACGATCTTTTTACCCCCTTCAGATCACAGTCTTTCGGCGCCAGATTGCAATCCAAGTCAAAGTCATACTATTCATTCCTTTTGACAGCTCTCTCTACCTTATCAACCAAACTCGATAAAAAAGTTTACAATGGAAGACAGCTGGCTGAAGCCCGACATCTAATTAAAATAAACCGATTAACAAAATAGTCTGTAATTATTGAAGTTTTTGGCTTTCTGAGTCAGCTCTGCTATCTGTGTACGTAGTTCAAGCTCGTCTAAGTCTTCAGCTTGCAGATAAAAACGTCCTGTTGGCCTTCACCTGATGCCGGTGTAAACGCTCAGTGTGCTCTGCATTTTTGAATTAGCTATAGAGAGTTACGTCCGACTCAAACTTGAAAGCAGTCATTTACTTACATTCAATGTCTACTCGTCAATTTTAGTCATTTGTTATCAAAACAGGCCTCGAACTCAGTCCTACCACATACTATTTTACCTCAAAGATCGATCAATAGCTTAAATTAAAAAGGGAACTTGTTTCATGAATCAACGATTATCCTCCGATTTCAATTTCCAATGCAAGACATACTCGCAAGGAGAAAATCAATTCGTAACAGATAAAATTGTGGGTAAAATTTAAGGGAAACTTTGGCTCTAATGGGTCACAGGAGGGAGGCGTCATCTCTGAGCATGTTGTATCTTTCATTTTTTCTGGAGTGGGGTTTCGACTCTGGGTACGTTTTCGGACGCCAAGACTTTCTTTAGGATGGTGCAACCGACTCTTAAGTCGTAAAACTTGCCATGCTAGCTTCTGTGGATGGAGGTGCGTGAAAAAATTTTCAATCATTATGGCAGTAGTTGGCGTTAGTCAACGTGGAGTTGTAGGAACAGATCTTTAAGTAGATAATATAGGGGGACATAGGCGAGGGGCAGGGCACTGGACCTAGGCAATGTATTCTTATTCATGTTTTTCCAGATTCGGAAAGTACTGCCGTGCAGGTTGAATTGAGTCTTTCAAAATCGAGTACCCGTGTTATGCCCACTCCGTCTAGGGCTTATACCTGACACTTAAGAACTATCAAGTCGAATCGGCCTTCAATCGTAAGGTCTGAATTGATCTTGCGCCATGTGTCACAGAATATAAGGCCCAAAAAAGCCAAGGATAAGCTTTAGTCACCTATTTAATTACAAACTGAATCTGCGACGTTTCCAGAAATCAGTGCAGGTTTATTTGGGATAGGTTCGAAAATACGAGCTAGACACGGCATTCTGTGATATGATGGTATCATTTTCGGCAGATTTTTTATGACTGATAGTCTATCTGGAGGTGCTGATTCCAGGTGCCGATCACCAGTAGACGTACAGCAATCCAGTCGTCCTTTGAGATAAGCTAGAGTAGAGTAGTACTCAAATTTGGGGTATCCCTCTCCGCATTGAATACCTCCCTTCTAATACTGACAGCAGGATTTCACTTGACCGTTTGATTAAAAATTCTAGTGGATGTATAACAGTCGATCCGGACAAAGCTTTAACGACGTGAGTCGAGGATTATGCTGCCCTGCCATAAAAGTCGGGTGGATATGCTGAGCTCCTGAAGTTTGTAAGCTTTCGTTCGTCTCATCTAACCTAGCCAGTCAATCTTTAATATATGAGATCAAAATAACGGATGTAGTTACGGCAAATTGAAATGTTTAGTAAAGCTCAATGTGACGATATGCTCAAGGCCGAGTCCTCCCAAGCCTTTGGATAGATCCATAGAATAGTAGTACTGTGTTGAGAGACACAACTAGCTTCTGTACTGCTGGCTCGGGAATTTTCTGACCAAGGACTGTGCTTCCTTATCTAAGGTTTCGGCTTGAGACATTAATCTTGCTACTCCTCTTTTATTGATGTCGATCTGCCAAAGTAGGTTTCGCGAAGCATTAACCTAGTAAAAGGCTGAGTTACGAGGAAGTGCCGTGATCTGTAATCTTCACGAGGCTGAGCCAGGGTTAGATTTTCATATGTGGGGCTGGAAAGGCCTAAAAAGCACACTTGACACATAATTGAATATTTTTGGAGGTTAGACGCGATGAGAACTTACAGAGGGGTACCAGAAGAGGGGGCAATAACTGGAACAGCGCAAGTGAACTAAAAGATGATTAGGCCATAGTGCACGCACTCGACATAGAACTGGTCTCAGTGTAGACAGATTCAGCTTTATCTATACAGTAATAATACGTTTAGACGATGTTAAGATAAGCCAGTCTGTCCTTTGAACAGACGCTGATAAGCTCAAAGCGATATTTGGCTTATTCTCATTGGTTAGATCAATATCGACTTGACGGGTTTCGACTGTAGTTGTATATATTAGAAGTCGATTATTCGCGAGTTGAGCCTTAACTCTCCCCGCTAGTGTCGTCGGCGCTTATCTTGTCACGTGAGTCGAATGCCATGAGACACCGATTTATGATTAACGGTGCCATCCCTACTCCGCCCTAATGTTTGTTTTATCCTGATCCACGGCGCTACTGACTAACATATATTAGGGTGGAGCAGGGATAATGGGATAGTCGTTGCCTATTTATCATTTAGGGCTTTACTCGATTAACCAGGAATGCTTGTGTTTACCCGAGTCTTGCGTTTTCGTAATTTTAAACCGACTTTATTACGATCCGCCGGCGGGTCGCGATGGTAAGAGTTACCCGAAGTAGACAGGGGCGGACAGGAATGAGCAGGATTGAATTGGGATTCCTTGGGTTTACCCTTCTCCGCCTTAATGTTTGCTCTGTTTGTAATGATCGGCACTATTTCCAGAATTAATTATTCATAAATAGGCGGCTGCACGCTCCACCCAGAGGCCGTGCACTCAACAACATCCTGAATATCATCCTTAATTCAATCTACTCACCTTGATTCAACTTCGACCAATTCTCCTGCCTAAATACACCTTGCAATGGCACGTGCAGAGGTCTATCAGGCAAGTGTTACGGCGCCGGTCAATATTGCCGTGGTCAAGTAATTAGATCGATATTTCTATGACAAATCAATCACAACGTTCCATAAATGTACTGTCTAGATCGACTAACTATTGTAGGTACTGGGGCAAACGCGATCCAAAGTTGAATCTCCCGACGAACTCCTCCATTTCAGTCACCCTTTCGCAGTCTGACTTACGAACCCATACGACTGCATCGTGCTCTGCTACCTTCGATTCTGACAGCCTTATACTGAACTCAACACCCGAAGACATATCAGGTGTCCGTGCACAAGCTTGCCTTTGCGAACTGCGCGCTCTTCGTTCTAAACTTGAGCAAGCTAACCCTTCTCTACCTAAAATTTCCATTCTCCCGCTCCGTATTGTCTCAGAAAATAATTTTCCTACTGCTGCAGGCCTTGCTAGCTCGGCTGCTGGGTTTGCAGCACTTGTTCGTGCCATTGCCAATCTTTACGAACTCCCTGTGTCGCCAACTGACTTATCTCGTATTGCAAGACAAGGAAGTGGCAGTGCTTGTCGGTCACTTTTTGGAGGTTATGTTGCGTGGCAGATGGGAACACAACCTGATGGCTCTGATTCGGTTGCAGTAGAGATCGCTCCATCTTCGCACTGGCCAAATATGCGAGCACTGATCCTTGTTGTATCTGGGGCAAAGAAGGATGTCAGCTCAACTTCTGGCATGCAAGTTACCACGGCGACTTCTGAACTATTTAAACGACGTGTTGAGATTGTCGTGCCAAATCACATGGAAATGATGCAAAGGGCGATTATGAGCAAAGATTTTGAGCTTTTTGCCAAAGTTACTATGTCAGATAGCAATAGCTTTCATGCAACGTGCCTCGATACATTCCCACCAATATTTTACTTAACTGATACATCTCGGGCAGCAATACGTCTTGTGGATCATCTAAATAAAATAAATAATCGTACATTGGCAGCCTATACCTTCGACGCTGGTCCAAATGCCGTGATTTATTATCAAGAGCAAGACGAAGCTATAGTAGCGGGAGCAGTAAAAGGGTGTATTGATAATGTAGATGGATGGCAGGACAGAGGCGCCAAGATTCAGCCTGTAAGTGTAGAAGGATTGGATGAGAAAATCATTGCGCTATTACGAAGTGGTGTCAGTCGAGTCATTATGACTGGCGTCGGAGATGGCCCCGTGAGCACAGAAGACAGCTTGATTACAGAAGAAGGAGAACCCATAAAAAGATAGATTTCTTTAGCTTATCTCCAGATACATTTTTTGGAAAGTTATATCGTTTCACTCAAGAAAATCAACCCGAAATTCCCCTGGGCTTTACTCAATCGATTTAATGTGGATAACAAGGACTTGCGACATACATAAGAATAATCACCAATTTTCAGAAAAGCTACTATTGCTTTTCCCTTGACACAAAAATTATAGTAGAATCCAGGAATTGGAAGAACAAAGTAACTTGGCTGCTGTCTATATGTCTGATCTTATTAACTCCGGTTTTCCACATACTATCGTTCCTCTTTTATCGCGAGGTTTCTTAGAAAGCAGGTTATTTCGTCCAGTAGTGCATACACTTAGATGAACTTAGCCTAAGAGCAATCGGTGAAATTGCTCGCTAACTTCACAGTCTGTCTACTACGGGCGTTAGTCCTTTGAGATCAATCGAAACTTCAGGTTGAGTTTGACCACAAAACACAGGTTATTTTTTTTCTGATTCCTGTAGTCGCTGATGCTTTAAATAAATTTCCTCGATGTTTTTTTATTGAAAAAAGCCTGGATTTATTCTAATATCAATGCAGATTATGAATCAATTCGCACGAAAAGGACCATGCACTTACTTTGTGAATAATTTAATCAGCTGGATAGTATCAGGCATCATTGCCTCAAACCGGCTCGCATTTTTCATGAAATTTATAATTGTATTCGTTTGAAGGTTTAGATGACATTTGTGCAAGTGCTACCTTCTCCTTTGCTATTAGTTATCATTTGAATATTCTTAGCATCTGTGATTAGGTTATACCATAATATCGAAAACACTAACATGAGATCATACGCTTTCCAAATTTACAGCTCAATATTTGATTCCAGGCGAAGTTAAAGTGAAATTAGTCAGAAATTCCAAACAAAATTTGACATTGAGGACTAAACTAAAGACTAATGGACTTAGAAATGGAATCAGTTAGATAACTCATAAAACTTGATAAATCAAGTTTTTCATCTTCTGAAGAATAAATGACTGTTTTTACGAATATGAACAGCATACTCATAGGTCCATATTTTTCGTCAGACGATTGTACTGCATGGACTTGAGCTAAGGGCACAAGTATCTTTCGCTTGACCTCTCTTTGTTCTACAGGATTCGACATGATCTTTGATCATGAGTTTCAAACACTGTTTTCAAAATGCCAAATGCTTTCAGAATCCTCGACACGTGTTCTTTTACGTCGTTGATAGCTCATTGGCCGAGAAAAAACATCAGATATTTCATTTCGCTAATCTGCTACTCTCTTCGGAGATGAGGGATAGATACTTTGACCACTCGGGATATTTTATATGCATGACTATTACGTGTCTCGGACATTTTGAAGAACTTGAGTCATTGGTTCCTGTAGTATGGAAGCATTGATCCTACAAGTATACCGATGGTTTGGACTGACTCTCTGCCATTGCATCTTATTCCGAAATACTGGCTTGCGGGGTTTCCAGAAATATCATGTTTGACCACATCAGGGGCACGAATAAGTCCAGAGAAGTTACTCATCGCCAAGTAAATAAGCGTCACCTTGATATTTGAGCAAGGGGTACGATTAACCTGCCCCATTTTTATAATCTAACCGAAAGATCGATGCCTTGGTTGTAAGGAGCTAACCCAATCAACTATCCAAACCCCTAGGTCTTACTCCAGACACCCTCTCCGACAAATTGCTCCGTCTGCTTGTGAGGCCGCGGTAGGCCCCCCCTGATCATCGCGTTATGTAAGATTCCGAAGCCTCCGCAGCTCTCTGTTCAGTAGAACAATTTAAGAAAAGAAGAAGGTGGTGATCTCTAGGCCAAGCCATCTGAAGCAATAAAAAGCAATACTCACTTTAATGGCAGCGGTTAGAATCAGCTACTCTGCAAGGCTCCATCTTAATGCACAGTAGCTTCGCTCGCAGATTTTTGTAAAATAACTCTATCCAATCAGACTGCCTGTCATGTGACTCTAACCCGGTTATGTGAGAAGACCACGATTTAAGATGGCATTGCTGTTATCCAGTAATTAAAGAGCGACTACACTTGCTCTGCTAAATTATATGAACCTGTAATGCGTATGACTCAAGATAACTAAATGATCAAAACCCACCGTAGCCAATGTGATAGGTAAGATAACTTATCGATCTTATGGGAGAGAAATCCAAATGGTTTTAATCCATAGTGTGTTCGGTTCATGTGAGCGCTTGTACAATGGTGTAATGGTAATACTTTTACCGTGGGAAGGGAGGGATAGGGCTGAACTTTGTAGAAATTGGATATTCTTACCGCCTTCCATATCCTGACTTTCTGGCGGAAAATCTGCCAAATCTCAGTATCCGCGCGCGCCTATCTCTATCATGGGCAGGCCAATTTCATTTAAACCTCGCATCTAAGGCACATTCCACCGTAAGATTCAGGCCGGCCCCAACGCGGTTCCCAGTCTCATTCTTCTCCTCCTTCTCCTCCTTCTCCACATTCATATCCACTGGACAGGTTTCGTAATAGATACCACTCTCCTAAACTACTTCTGAATAGTTTGAAGTAGTCTCAAACTGCCGAGCACCAGTGACCAGCTAGTTCGTTCAGGATGAAATCACGGCATGCTAAATTTGATCGACACACTATTTGATGAGCTACAGACTTATGGAGAGGAGATTCTAATTCAATATTATTGACCAAGCTCTCAATAACTACACAAAAATAATTGTGGACTAAAGATAGTACTAGATAATTCAAGACCCAGGGTTCGGGACCTGTGGAATTTTCAAGTTAAGGATCCAAGAGACTCAAGGCCTTCTGCCTTAAAAAATCACCTACCAATTCTCACTTATTAGTCTGAATTCTTTCCATCCCGGAGAGAGAGACTGAGTGTGCCTCGTCATATTTTAGGAATCTCCACGCCTTGTAGTAGCTGAAAAAGATACCCATATTTTTTTCTAGCTGGCCAAGAACGGGTGTCTGGTCTCCTCTTTGCCACCTCTAACGCTGGGGCCGGCCAAGGACATTCATCTCATGAAGATCCTTTTGTGCCAGCCTATTTTCCGCTAGTGGCAACCCCTTCCATTAAACAACACTTTATGGATGTGACTTCACTAGGTGAGCATGATGTTCGATCTTTTCCCTACCTTTATATTTTACCTTAGCAACGTCCAATAGATGTAAGTCGTCTAATAGAAGATTTAGATGTCCTTCAATTCATCGTCCCCTTCTATCACTATCTCATCCATGCAAATATCAGATGCTAGATATATTCTTCCCCCAGCTGTGTCCTCTCCACAACAGACTTCAAATTATGCATCAACAGGTAATTTGATGTGGGATTCAAGCAGATTTCAAGACAAAGATGCACAATGGAGACATGAAGTGCCACCAACGATGACGACTGCACCGATTACAAGTCATGATCAACCTAGACATATACACAACGCAGACGTTACTTGTAGCTCAATCATGGATCCAATGAATTTTAAATCTTACCCGAGATTTGACGAAGGCTACGACAAAACCAGCAGTGCCAGTCCAGGGCAAAGTTCACACAGGTGAGTAGCTGCTTTCTTGGGAGAGAAAGGATTCCTGAGAAATTTTTACACATGACCTCGCTGATTTTGTATGCCATATCTCAGACCTGAAAGTTTTGACTATCTTAGATCTCCTCCAGTAATCTCTACACGTTTTCAAGTTCATGACAAGTTCCAAACCATACTCCAAGCCTATGATAAAGAGATGTTATCAAAGTTAGACTCACGAAGAAAAAACGACAGTCGAACACCACCTTCAAAATACTTAAGACCCTTAGCCAATTCATCTACTCAAGACATTTCACCCACCTCATACGTAACGCACGAGAACCGCATAAAACTAAGGCCTCTTTCTGTTCCAGATATGCCAGCAAAGTCATTAATAATTGATAACCCTTTTAATCGTCAATCAGAACGACCCTCATTTACCTCTCCACCCTCTCTACTACAAAGCTCGAGTGAACTTAGGCCACCAAATGATATTACTGACTGTAGTCGATTCAACACGCCGAATTTTCCTAGTACGAGCGGAGGATACCAAGTAAACAAAAACAGTCCAAATTTCATGAGCAGATCTCAAAATTCTTCAGCTCAGAGTTCTTCAATAGAGCGTGAGACTGAATTTCGAGAAGAAAAAGAATCAAGACAGCCATGTATTGATGAGTACGCTAGCCGTGTTGATATATATTCGCCAACCGTAGCAGGTGGGAAGAAGAGGAGAGCACCATCCCCTGCTGTAGACCAAAGTACTTCCTCATATACAGTCGTGAGCTCTAGTGCCCCATTCCGGAGACATGGATCTGCAACCTCAAGAAATTCTGCGGGGCCACACTATAGATCTCAATCTGGATCTATTTCCTCAACAGCATCGGATGCCAGGAAAAACTCTTATGCCTCTGCTCTATCTGTCAACCCAAATTGTATTGGGTCATTTGGTCGTTTATCTCCAGGTGTCGTTTCTCCCGGTGGTTTAGACTGCATAGAATCACCTTCTACTTCATTATCATCGAATCCAAGTCCTCCTGGATCCATATCCAGATTTAATCACCAGAAAAACCCGTCGTTCGACAACAGAACCCTTATGACATCAACTTGCCCCATTCCTGATTCAGCTAGCCACACCCCGCTAAACAGAAATATGTCAAATATTCAGGGGATATTTATGTGCGAATGCTGTCCAAAGAAACCAAAGAAGTTTGATGCCAAGGAAGATCTCGAGTAAGTGAGCTATTTGATTTTTTTGTTTTCTCGAAACACTGACATACCACAAGCGCTCATGAGCAGGAGAAACAATATGAGTGTGCTTACTGCCGAAATCGCTTTAAAAATAAAAACGAGGCTGAGCGCCATCAAAATTCTTTGCACCTAAGACGTCATTCCTGGTCATGCGCAGCTCTCTTCAACTGTGCAGCAGCATTTCATACTTCTTCTACCCGACCAAATGAGGCCGATACTTGTGGCTACTGTGGGGAAGATTTTCCACGATCTGGAATGGATTCTGGAATGCCTGTAACCACTGAGCAGGACTGGAATGTCCGGATCAGTCATCTCACTGAAGTCCATAAATTCAGAGAGTGTAATCACGCCAAAAAGTTTTTTAGGGCAGATCATTTCAGACAACATCTAAAACATAGCCACGCCGGAACAAGTGGTAAATGGACCAATATGCTTGAGAATGCATGTATGAAGGTATGGGCTACTATTTAAAAACTAAACGAGTATCCTTTATTTTCTAAAGCTAAGTTGACCTTAGGATGAGCCCCCCCCAGAACCCATACGTAGATCGGAGAGAGTCAATCCGAGTCTTCCTCGAACCACCAAAACTTGCAAAGAGAAAGAGATCTTTCAAGTAGAAGAAAGTCTCGTTAGATCGGGAAATACCCACCTAAGGGCCTGATTATTTTTTAACTTTCACGATTAAGTTATTAAAGATCATAGAATAAGATTACGACACGTTATGGTTATAATTTGAGGATACCCAATTTCAATGCGGGCGTTTTCGGTAGTTTTTTTTCGAATGTAAGTATTACCTTGTAAATATTTTGCAGTAGAACTTAATCTAACGTCTATTGCGCTTCTGTCAGTTTAATCTTCTCCGAGTCATAAATTTTTTTAAATTCTATGGAGAATACAAAGAATTTTTAGGATGGCGTTGGTCAAAACAATGCGCTAAGAGACGAGGATGTCGAAGCGTGATGGCTTTTTATTTCGTTCTTTCAAGGTATCACTGTTGGTAAAGAGATAAATCTTGGATTATTATAATGGCTAGAGCGCTAAAAAGGGATTTAATCTTGATGTGGTTATAATAAAACAGCTAGTTATGTTTCGAGTTTCAAGAAATACAAAACCTAGACCCTGCCAAGACTTGGACCATACATGATAACTAGATCTAAAGATAAAAAGTTTCTTAACTCAAATATATGATCAGAAACAGATTAGCAAAATTTAGACTTGCCGTTGATTGAAGCACAATCATGTATTGGACTCTCATCTCCAAACCTGATTTGCTACAAGAAGTAATTCTCTCAATATATTGAATACTAATGCTACTACGTAGCAGGATCGTGTGTGGTCACTAGTGTGTTCAGAAGCGAGACAGGCATTAAACCTCGAAATACGAACCAACGGATTAAAACATACAGGTATCTAATCTCCAGCTACCTCTTAAAAACTAGAGGTAGTTATCTGCATCATTACAGCCGTAAAAAGTTGTCTAACGGAAAGCGGTGAGAATCCGGCTAGATTGTACGATATCTTTCAATTAGGATTTCGCTATCGCGTTGATTAAATGAACATTTTTTGCGATGTAAGACTATCCATCTCAATTCCAAGAAGATCAAGATCATAGTAGGAACCAACATTTTTTTAAAAAACGCCCAACTTGGAACCATAGAAGGGTCTTCCATCCAAGACTTCTTACAATTCGCAGAAGTAGAGTTTCGCTAGTTTGATTACATGGATATGATGACCTCTGAGAGACTATTTTTAGCCGTATAACTTAAACTAGAACAGAGATGAGTCATTAAGTATGAGGTTCTTAAGGTATTATGTCTTGAACTATGATGAAGCATGATTTTTGTTGTGCAAGTATTTTCCTTGACCAGATCAGTCAGTTTCATGTCTAGGTTAAATACGCTTTGTTTTTTTTTCTTCTTCTTTACAAATCAATCTTGTGTCTACGGCTTTTAGGCTATGACATGAATGATCACGGAAGATATGTGATTCGTAGAATGATTCAGTTTGACGTTGGGATTACTCACACTCATATTTTCATTTGCAGATTCCACTCCGAGGATAACGCCTTACGACATATACCCTCTTCCGTAAGTATCCACCTTGGGGAAAAAGCGTGAAAAAAAAAAAACACAAGGTTATCTGAACATGCTTTCGTCCTTCTATAAATACGATACCACCACGAGAGAATGTGGATTAAGGGTCTTGCTGAATTCGAACCAGCTTCCTCCTGTCTCAAGTAGGGGACTTGTGTCCAAGCTATCCAGACTCTACTCGAGAGAACGGCCCGGACGGTGTACCACTCATACTATACGTCCCACGCTTTGATTTTGAATCGACGGCAATCATCATGGATAATAGAGATTCGGAAGAATGATTCCTGCTGTTGGTTTGTTAACTCAACCTTTTCATCAAATTTTATGTAGTGATCGTCCAGGAAAGTCTCGACGATAGTACCGACGGAATTTTCTTTTTTCTTTTTTTGGATCCATGTTTAACGGCATATTGAGCTATATATAGCGCTGACACAATAGCAATTCTTAAGTGCCCAATGATTCATTTTGATAATAAATGCACTTATATCTCGGATGCCATTTGTAAAGACCACTCAGAGGTACTATGACTTTTCTTTAACTAGTAGTCCTCTTATCCGTGAATTTCCTAACCCAGAAATTGAGGCGACAAAAATCACTAAGCCGGAATTGTAGAAACATCAAAGATTGAAGACAAGATCAACTGAATTGTCCTTATCTATACTTAGAAAAAATTCAAAACAAAACTCTAGAAGAAATTACAGGGAAAATAACCAAATATACACATATTCCTTTTTCTTCCTTACTTTTGTTCAACTAGACCAATACCGTGTGCTTGATCCTAGTCTTATACGGTATAGTGGAATTGGATCGACGAATGGTCTTCCTATGAAGATATCTTTCCGATTTGTGATGAGCTAGCTCTAATAAACTACTAAACCGTATACCACTACAGGGGTATTTAGTCACGAATTTGTCATTTTATGCATAGCCATCATGAGAATTATAGTCTCTAGTATTCCTCTTCCCAAGTATTTTGTATGTTCGGGCCACACAATCATGCCGACGAACATTATCACAAGACGGACCGCAGCACCTTTCATCGTTACTTATCTCTATAGTACTGTTAAAACTACTAGACTCAAGTCTCGTAGTCCACATCCCATCAACAAATTCCCCCAAAATTGTCCAAGGTCTCCCTTCTCATGAGATCGTATCATACAGCTGTCCTTCCATCTCTTTTGAGTCCACTCTCAGGCAAGAACATCTTTCTCGGAATTGACCTGATCTTTCTCCATTTCCAGTACTTTGACTTGAGGGTTAGTCTTCAGTAGGCAAGTATGGTTAGTAGCACGCCTAATTGAACGAGGCAGTGGCAAAAATTGTTCTTGATATGAAAATTCTTTTGAATGTTCTTCAGGTGAAATTGAAATATGAGATTGATCCCAGTATGAATCTTCTTGGTTATCTCAAATATGCAGAGCATCCAGAGCGTTTACACCGATACCGCGTGGAGGTGAAGAATTCATCTTTGCCAGCGTTACCGACCGAGTAATTTGCATGGCTATTGTAGATGAAACATAAACTAGATGAGTCTGTCAGTACCTCTCAATCACAATCATCATTTTTTTACGATAAGTCATTTCGTCGTTGTGATTTGTAAAAGCCTTGGACGTGTAAAGCGCTCTTTCAAAGATATCCAAGTTTCTTATCCATGAAAAGTGTGTGGATGTGGGGCTGCTTTTGTCGAGATCCTCTTTCTCGGAATTCTAGAGAGGAATGACTGTGCCATGACCGCTCGACCGTCTGTGTGTCAAGGCATGGATGCGGACGGGATATGGATAATGTACGATGGAAGGAGGGGGGGATATTCTTTTTCATATTCGTCATGACGAAAAATCATCGCGTAAAATTTCCCCGGAACATGTAAGAATGATGGCCGTTAAATTCAGAAGGATGTAGACCATAGTAGATTCACTTCCTATGAGCGTTTGTGCAATGGTGTTCTTGATTCGCACTTCTCTGAGGTCAAGCACATCCCAGACGAACTACTGAGGTAGCGAGAATCTGCTTCTGCTGTTTTGATGACTAAGCAAACCAGGGGATAATTTCGGCAGAGATTTCAGATGTGATCTAGATTAGAATAATCGTTCCTTTTTCTACAGTCTCATCGAACAAAAACCCTTGCAACACGAAGATCCTTGTTAACACAGGGACAAACGAAGCAAGAATGGAGCACAAAATAAAAGTTTATTCAATTTTGCAGTTATTTGCTCTGTTTACACTGGAAATATGCTCCCTATTCGACTGTAATATAATTGATGCATCTTGAGCATATCGAGTGATAGGGACGGCAAAGATTGATTGTGGACTACTGGATAAATAATCCATCGAAGGAAATCCTCAGTCATAAGAATGATATTTTTAATCGTTTCTTTCTACAAAAAGGAGAAAAAAAAAGATAAAAACGTCCAGATAATTTTCCCAAACAATCACTACCATACTGAAGATTTTACGTTTTATGGATCATCTCAGCTATAACAATAAGACCAAAATAAGAATATTACCCTAGACACGGTAGCTCGAACCTGACATAGAACGATACTTGAAGAAGATATACATAGAGGGTCAGGCGCCTAGAGACAAAAACAGCCTTTCAAAGAATCAAACTAAGAAAAAGCTGTAGTAGACTAATCATATCCCTAATAAAATATACATATTAAATCTTATCAGTCCAGAAGCGACGATAGACATATGAAAGCATTTCATATGTTCATTTACGAAGGTATGCACACGCTACTACTCGGAAGATACACGGCTCCTAATACCTATAAACCTTTTACTATTTCTGGGGTACAAGCTCATACTACAGCGGCTGATGCTATCAATATGATAGACTCTAATTAAGAAACATGGCCCTCGGATTAATAGGGAATAGATTCTTATCTTCGTGCATATCGCTGTAGGAAGTTTTATCTCTATTAGCCTATAACGAGGAGACTTACCCTAATACAACGGTATCTTCCCTCATGCCGCTGATTTTAAATATGGCTTTTATTATGTCCATACAGCATGCTTTCTCATCTTCGTCTGTATGTTGCAGGTATGGATAAACTAACGGAAAATATCACTTTTATGAGTCTTTCAATCTAGAAAGATTCCGAAGGAGACAATGTGTCGCCTAAAACTTCGTGCCGGTCAAAAAGATAGATCGCTCAAAGTTCCAGAACGCTACCTTACACGCCTCCAGTGTCTAAAGTGTAAGTAATATTAGGCAGGGGACTTCTCGCTTCAGGGATATTAAATGGGAATGAACAGCCTAGCTGGGTCAGCCTTGGCTCTCTCAATTTCCAGCATTTGAGAGACTAAGTGTAGTGCTCGACGTCTAGAGAGCCCTGGCAGCCAATATCTTTGATTCACACTGCCATGCGAA
>MCBS01024978.1:0-17726 GCA_003611235.1 Golovinomyces cichoracearum
TGGAAGAAGTAATATCTACAGAGATAACTCCGCTGTCTTCCGATGACGCTGCGCAGTGTGTGGACCCAAGTGCCAATTTTGATATCGCAGCTCCTATCGATAAAGAAATTTTTTGTGAGAATGCCGCTAACAATGAAACTGTGCTAGACATAGCCATAAAACAAGGTCGAGTAGAAATTGCCAAGTGTAGACAATCTGTACTTGAAGAAGAGATATCCACTGAGAAAACCCCGTCGGGTCATGATGATTCTACGCAGTGTGCGGAATCAAGTGTCCATTCCGAAAATATCGAATTTATTGAGCATGAAAACCCCGATGAAAATGACGCTGGCGATGAAATTGTGCAAGGCATAGCAACGGAAACAGCTTTGGAAGAAAGGACGGATTTTATACAGCCTGTAATGGAAGAAGAGATATTCACTGTGACAAATCCGTCGAGTTGCGATGAAGTAGCGCAGTGTGCGGACTCAAGTATCTATTTCGAAAATCCAGACGTAGTTGAGAAAGAAAACTGTGGTGAGAACGCCGTTGGCGATGAAATTGCGCAAGATATTGCTACAGAAAATGGTCAAGAAGAAATCGAACAGGTAAAACAGTCTGTGATCGGAGAAGATATATGCACACTGACAATTCCGCTGACCCATGAAGACGCTGCACGGTGTGCGGACTCAAGTGTCCATATTGAAACCATCGATTTGTTTGGAAAAGAAAACCTTGATGAGGATATTTTGCAAGATACTGCCACAGAACCAACTATGGAAGATACTGTGGAGTGTAATATGTCTGGAAGGGAATCTACAATATCCACGGTTATAATACCTCTGACTACCCATGAAATTGGGCAGCATGAAGAGCTAGCTACTCAATCCGACCCGAAAATCGAAACTAATAAAGAAATATTTAGTGTGTTTGAATCAGATGATATTAATATGCAGGATCCATCTATAGAGGATTTTGATTTGCGGAATATAACCACAGTGGATCCTTTGAAAGATATAGCAAAGTCGAAATTGAATGGGATTGAGGATGCAATATCCGAGGTGAAAATACATCTTACAAGTCACGAAGATGTGCTAGTTACGGAGCTTGCCGCTAAATCCGACGGAAAACATGACATTGACGAAAGGAGACTCAGCGTGATCGACACTGATGATTTAGTTTTGCAAGAGATTGTCAGGCAGAGAAAATCAGATGAATGTACTGAGGGTGGGTTCCTTGAGTTCGACCCAGCAGTTGAAATGGAGACATTATCTTCGACAACCCATAAATCTGTGCAGTATGCAGAATTGGCTGCTAAATCTGACGCGAAATATGATAATATTAAAGAAGACTTTGGTGAGAACGCCGTTGACGATAAAATTTCGCAGGTCATAGCATCGGAACATGCTTTGGAAAAAATAGCGGAGTTTAAACAATCCGGAAATGAAGAAAAAATATCCACAGAGATAATTCCGTTGAGTCACGTTGATGCTGATCGTTGTACGGAAGCAGCTACCACGCTTGATTCAACGAACTTTATTGAGAGAAAAAATTATGGAGAGCTTGACGAAGATGACATCAATCCACAATATATGGCTAGGGAGAGTTTGTTGGAAGAAGGATTTGAGAGTAGACACCTTGAAATTGAAAAGGAAGTGGAAATGGAAGCAACACCTTTGATAACTCATGAAGCTAGGAAGTATTCGAATTCAGATATCCACTTTGACAACATTGACCTTATTGATAAAGAATGTCTTGCTGACATTGATGTTCATAATATCATTTTGCAAGATACAGCTTTGGAGAGTGTGTCGTATGAAGGCGCTGAGATTAGAAATCATCAATGTGAAAACGAAATATCCACAGAGAAAATTGCAATGAGTCAAGATAAAATTCTTCAGTCCGCGGAGTCAGGTACACATTTTGATACCGTCGATTATATTGATAACGAAAGTCGAGCTGAGATCAATACTAATGATATTAATTTGCATGAAATGGCTACGGAGAAAGCCTTGGGAGAAGGTGATAAAAGTATATACCCTCAAATTGAAGAGAAAACATCCATGGAGATAATAACTTCCACAAACGATGAAGTTGTGCAGTGCGCGAATTCAGATGCCGTCCAAGCCACTATATGCGATTTGAAAGAGGAGAATTTTGATGAGTTCAATGCTTGTGGTGCCTTTGTCGAAAATTCGCCGTCAGAAGGTTTATCAGAACCTACTAATATTAAGCATGCTGAATTTAATAGAGAAACTTTCATTGAAATAAATTCATTGGTAAATAATGAGGCTATGCAACGCGCGAATCCAGATCCTTTCCAAATTGTTACAAGCGATACAAATGAGGAGAATATAGGAGAGCTTTTTATCAATGATGTCAATCAGGAAGCTAAGTGTTCGGAGGATTTATCGGAAAAATATACTGAGAGAAGATATTTTGGAAATGAAAATGAAGCATTATTTGAGCTAAATCCCCTCGCGAAAAATAACATTTACCAGTCCGTGAACGCGATCGCCTCACTGGATAATAAAGGTGATTTTAGCGAAGAAAATTGGGGAGATCCTACGTTCCAAGACGCCAAAACAGAAATGGATTTCTTGAACCAAGAGCTTGAAATTTCCGATAGCTCTCAATCTCAAGAAAAAGAGAAGTCTATAAACGATAAAGAGGTTACGGAAATATCTGAATCCAAGCTCATGTTAAACAAAAATAAATTATCTTTGCGCACAGAAGATAAAACTGTTCGAGAATCAAATCAGCTTTTAAAAGCTATATCTGCAAGGCAAAATTCTAGCGTAATCGATGATGCTGTTCAATCAGGAAGATTAAATACTCCATATATTGTGGCGGGTGATGGTTCTAAAGTGATTCTCGAAGAGCTTGCAACTCAAGATCGGAATGTAGGAGCTAGCCCTGCATTGAAATTATCCGGAGCTTCTGAGGATTCTGATTCAAAAAATGAGAAGATTAGGAGCCACGAAATAACTATGGTCACTCAAGATGTCGTCGAAAATTTTGCTTCTAAAGCTAAAGAAACTAAAAAAAGAGAATATGTTGATGTCGATAGTTTTGAGGTTAATAATGAAGTTTCGACTGAGCAAAACATTTTGGCAAAATTTGATGACGTAAATCTTGAGAGCTCAGAGATTTCTTTTGGAAGTGTTGGCGAAATAATCAAAGAAGATCTTGCGGAACCGGCCATCCGAGTCGACAATATGGGATCTGGATCTAGCATTAACGAATTAGAGGCCTCTCAATGCTCCGAGCTCAAGACTAAGAATAGCAGTGATGAAAAAATTGAGATTGATGCAATTGAAGTTCCTCAATTGTTCCTTTCGAAATCTGAATATGAAAATGTTGAGGAATTTGCTTTGAACGAACTGACAAATAAAGTGAAGGAAGTGTCCATCGAATTACCCCCAGGGACGAATTATGATGCCATAAAGTCCGGAATATCGAATTATGCAATGAATACTTCAGGCGATCTTCCTGATCAGACTCTGGGTGCATCTTTCGGTCAGAAATTGAGTGAAGGAATCCATTCTTCTAAAATACTTGAAGTTCCTGAAAACTCAAATATATTATCTGAACTAAATAATGAGGAGAAAAAAGCTGATGATGAAATCATAGCTCGTCAGATCGAACAGCTTTTAAAACCATGCACAGATAAAGAAAAACATCAAATGTGTTATGAATCACGTCTTTTATCGCCTGAGTTACATGGAACTACTTACATCCCCGATAAAGATTGTAAAAAGCAACATTATGAAAAGCCTAATGAAACTGAAGATTCTCCAAATCACCCAAGCAAGGTGAGTCTTTCGTTACAAGTTGCTAGTTCAAACAACAAAAAGAATAAAAAAAGCGATAAAGGTGTGATATATGAGATAGAGAAGAAATCAAAATTAGGACCAATCGTAAAAAGTTTAAAAGAGGCTGATGAAAACTTTGTTTCTTCTGAGCTTCTATGCGTTGAAGTTCACTCCCTTGATAATACTATCAATGAGAACAGGAAGGAATTAATTGTTGATAATACTGTATCACATTCCTTTTTAAATAAAAAATCAACGGGAAGCGACTCAACTAATCCTTGTTCTTATGATTCGGGAGTCACTAGTCCTCGAACACATCTAGTTTCTGGGACTGGGATTCTTCCAGAGCCCGATGAAAAATTAACCACAGCATCAAGTACCAGTCTTCCGTGTATTGAAAACTCCAATATCTCTGACGAATTGAGTCATTCTAAATTAGCAGTGACTAAGGCTAAGAAGAAGAAAAAAAAGAAAAAGGTTGGCAAAGCCGGAAGTCCTGATAGCACAAATGAATCATTTTCTAAATCATACACAGAAACTTTAAGTAACTCAAGGGAGATTTCGGAATCGTTTGAGCATAAAGCAGGTGAGACCGAAGATTTTGAAAATATTTTTCACGATATCAGGAATAAGATAGCTAGTGAAGATAGTGAACAACAAAATCTTTCGAAATATGAATCTTCGGTAAGCACTCTAGAACAACCTCTGGCTTCCAAACTGGAAGCTGCTGATATTCTTGAGCACTCGGTTGCTGAAATAGAGATATTAAATGAAAATTGTGAAGAATATAATGAGGAACTCGTCTCTCGGGCTCCCGATTTGGAAACCGGAATTTCGGTGAAAATAACGGAAGCTCAAAATATATGCATGGCAGACTCGGTATTAAAAAACGAAGAAAAAAACTTTCATGACGAAATAACCGACTTCGAGAATGAAGCTTTTGCTCATCCTAATACAATAGCAAAAGGTTTTGAAGTACAGTCTGCGGGATTGTGTGCTGAGCTAGAGGCTTCGGCAAAAATTGGTGATGAAGATCTTGCAGTAACTGCCAATCACGCTCCTTTGAAAACTGACTCGCCCAATAATGAAATAGAAGTTCAGCCTGCATACAATTCTGAGTTTCTATTAAAAAATGAACAAAAGGTTAAAAAAAATGTAGAACCTTGTAAGAAAGTCGCAGCGGAAGAAATTGTTATACCAGTGAAGGATTCTAATTCGCAACTTACATCAATTGCGGGAATCGGGAATAGCATGAAATTGTATGACGACACTTTAAATGTAGAAAGCTCGAAGAATATGTTTGCACGGGAATTTTGTTGCGATGGTATGTCGGAAAGTTCTCTGGTGCAGTCTTTAGCAGATGAATGCAAAACTATCGAATCTCCTGTTAATTCCCTTGCTGAAAAAGAGGCCACTAAAAAAATCCATGCCGAGATTGATCGAGGATTCACCCCTCCAAACCCGCATGTAGAAGATATCTCTAAGCCAAACTTACTCCAAGCTACTCATCTTTCCACGTCTAACACTGAGTTTAAACTCCCAGGAGAAAATGATTCAATGAAGGACGCAGACCCTAAGAATGATGTGTCACCTGAGATTGTGGCCAAAAAATTAGCAACTCACAGGGGGGATTCGGAACTGCTTTTACCCTCGGGTGATAAAACAAAGATAAATGATATTCATTCTGATTTCAATAAAGAATTGACTAGCGAGCCTAAGGGTAATGAAAATTGTCGAGAATCTCAATTAAATGAAGTTGATCAAGTAGCACTGAATAGGTCCAAAAAGAAAAAAAAGAAAAAGGTTGGCAAAGCCGGAAGTCCTGATAGCACAAATGAATCATTTTCTAAATCATACACAGAAACTTTAAGTAACTCAAGGGAGATTTCGGAATCGTTTGAGCATAAAGCAGGTGAGACCGAAGATTTTGAAAATATTTTTCACGATATCAGGAATAAGATAGCTAGTGAAGATAGTGAACAACAAAATCTTTCGAAATATGAATCTTCGGTAAGCACTCTAGAACAACCTCTGGCTTCCAAACTGGAAGCTGCTGATATTCTTGAGCACTCGGTTTCTGGAAAAGAGACAGCGGATCAAATTAGCGATAAGGATATTGATTTAGTGCTTGAAGTGCTTGAAGTTTCTCAAAGTTCAGATTTAATACTTGAGAACAGACTGATTAAGTGTGAGAAGGGAATTTCTCCTAAGTCAGTTCCCTTGACCAAAAAATCTACTATTCGTTTCACGAGCTCAGAAATTGGAAAGCATACCATTCAAAAGATTGTTAATAACATGGAAATTAGCCTTATAACGAAAGCACTGTACCCCCCTAAATACTTCAATCTGGCATTTAAACAAGAGAATACAAGAGGAGCTAGTATAGACGGAACGAGAGGGTGTGAGAAGGGGGAACTACATTTTCAATTTCAAAGAGAAGCCAATATTAATAATAATGACTTTAAATCACTCACCTGCGTGGTTGATAAAAAAGATATGAGAGATGAATGTTTCAATATGTTTATGAGAGAAAGGATTACAGAGGAGTGTGCTGCAAAACAAAATCTAACTCCTTATGTATCAGAAGCTCGAATCCCCTTAAAATTTAGCTTTGAGTCGAATACTCAGGAAAAAAACATCGGATTTAGAAATTCAGAGTCCATGGATGAGGCGTTAGTTGAAATAAATCTTGGATCAATGAATTTAATGAAGAGTTCCAAAAATTCAGATTTTTTCTCGATTGGGAAAGTGATCCTGGATAATTACGTGCTTGAGTTTCATGAAAGATTGCAATTTCATAAGATTGAAGGCAATGAGTCTCTAGGATTTCGAACTTTTGAGATCTCCAATTCACCAACACCAAAAAGTGTAATAAGCTATATTTATTTGATTGGGTGCTCAGCGTTCAGTAAAAATATAAATTCTGAAAGCCTTGATAATTTTTTACAAAATCTCATGTGGATGATTGGCGGTGGAGAAAAGTCTCAACTCTCACAACGAAGCGACAGTTCTAATTTTTCAGTAACTCATCGTGGATTAAGAAACCTGCGGTTTTCAGGAAATTTCAAACCCTTGTCCATTATCTCAAATAATAAAAAGCCGAACTATTCTAGCACGGATAAAAGCTCAAGAAGTTACCTAGAAATTTCACTCGGTAATTTCATAGAGCCAGTGACGAAATATTCTATTCCTAAGTTTTTACAGATATCAGAAGACAAGAGATCAGACCCAAAAGATTCTTCAAGTGGTAGACAAAGAGAAGCTTATATTGCTATATTATCAAATTTTTGTGACATCCCTTTTATTCAAAACGCAACAGAAGACACTAATTGGCTTGAATCATTCCCTCTTAAAAATGAGGATAATGGGGAATGCAATGACGAGAATCGTAAAATTCTTACCGGAATTTTACCAGAAGACTCTTCATGTTTGGTGCCGTTCGAGGCCTCTCTAGAACCTTATTTTGATAGACTAGACAATGAGTTTGATTCACTTAAAACTCTCTATTTCGCTCGAAATTTTAGACAAATATCTAGTGATGAGTCACAAGCAGCGAGATCCACTGAGAATTTTGCTTTGGAAGAGGTTCTGATTAATGAAGAGCTTAGTATGAACCCTAATGATGTTAAAAAGTTTTGTCAAACTTTGTTTGACAAAAATAGTAATGCAAAATTACTAATATCCTCTAACACCTTCACAGGAATTGATTTTACTTCGTCTCACAATTCCAATTATCATGAAAAAAAATCTCGTGTGGATTATCAAGATAATTTTAACTATCATCAGTCCACGGATACCTGTCAAGTTTTGGGTAGGGACACTAATTATAATGAAGATTTTAATCAGGTTCAATCTACTCCACAAAAATTCGATTCGGTTGTGAGGAAGAAACCCGATCGAGACTTTGCGAAGGTCTTAAAACTACTTTTTAGGCAAGATCCAATGAATTATGGAGTATGTAAATCATTTTTGATTAAACTAATCTAAAAAAAATTAGGAATTATTGAAGATTAATTCATCACCAGTTGATGAACTTAAGCCGAAATTCGATTCTTTTGCCTTACAAAAGAACAATTTTAATGACAAGTTAAAAGATGAATTGCATGATCTGTCATCTGACTTAATTAAGCATGAAAAAGCTCATAAAATCATCTCAAACTTGAGTTTGGAGCAGCCCATAAAACCATTGAATTTATGTGTTATGAGTGATAGCATAAGTAATACAACCTCTGATCTAAATTTATTTAACAAAGCAGCAAGTTTTCAGAAGAGAACAGGGTTAAGTGTTACAGAACTTTCACCTATCTTTCAATCTGTCTACAAAAAACATGCGGAAGAAGAATTGATTTTTTTCAAAAAAACTAACCTATCTGTAGAGCCTGGTATATCAAAATTAAAGACGAAAGAAAAGTGTAAGAATGTACCATTTTGCAATTCCGAGCTATTTCTTAATCAGAGCATTTTTTCTGAGAAATCTGGTTACCAAAATAATTCTGATAAATCAGAGAAACTGATGAGTTACCGAGAATTCTTAAAGATAATAGACAGTATTACTGGTAGATACAAGAACCTCTTTGATCTACCAAAAATATATCGGGAATCTTTTTGGCTTAAGCATGAACTATGCTGGGATAATATAAACACTCATGTGAACTTTAAAGATGACAATTCCGCCCAAAAGACAATTGAGACAGTGGATAATATCAAATATTTTCCGAGTGTCTCATCAGTCAGATCACACCTTCTGCTTGAACTCGATAATCCAAAGACGATAACTTCTAATTCTCAATCAGAAGAAAATACTAGGGAATATAAAAACTTTCATCATAAAGATAATGATTCTTGTATCAAATTACTTGAAAAGTCTCTTCATGCCGTCCAATCGAATAAACGACCTATCAGGAATTTTGTCTTTTCTGAGGAAAGATTTAAAGACAACCGTAAATCTCAAAAATCAGAAATGGTAACTGTATCCGCTAAAATTCTCCAAAATGGCATATTTTCGAGTAATACAAGTACCGCAGAAATTGGTCTCGATATATTTCTTGGATCTATTATGATATCGGCCAAAGTCATTATGCTATCTAGAACCATTGATTTAAAGCACTCAAATCTATTTTTCCCAGGCGTAAACACAGATAAACATAAACCTTTAGCAATAAAATGGCCATTAGAAGATTTGGAAATATCTTCGTCATTGATTAGTTGTATCGCCAATTCAGATATTTCAAAAGAAAGATTTAGACCTTCGATTGATCCTCAGAATGGTAAATTTCTTCCTTTACCATTAATCAGTGCAGGATTAAGGGAAGATCAGTCACGTCAGAGCCTTGAAAAATTTGCGGGAAGCTACGAAGTTATATTACAAGATTTAAATTCGGGTGATCAATCGAAAAGTGACACACAGAGTAATACTTATAGTTCTTCTGCACAGTGTTCAAGTCAAATTTCTATTCCTCTTGATCTTTACTTCAGGAAAAGAGAAAAGTCAGATCCAAGCTCGTCAAAGTTATATAAACCTTCACTTGACGTTCTTTTTCAACCGACATCACAGTTTTCCTTTAAATTTTTACGCTCAAGGTCCCGACAAACTTCTTGGAACAGGGCGACAGGGTTTCAACCTTTATATTTGCTGGAGACTAATATTCAGAGCTCGACTAGGAAGAGTAAGATCGAAGATTTGCAAACGCTCGCTATGGGCCCAAATACTAGTCAGGATTCGCCTCTAGAAGACTCGAATCTTGAAAAAAATAAGGAAGACGAAAAAACATCTGACTTCTTTCTTGACTGTCCTCCAGTGAAATCCATAAAGAATCGAAATTCCATAAACCTCAGTTGTCTTCAAGATAGGACTGGATTGATATCTGCAGGAAATGAAGAAGCACTTTTCTCTACTGAAACAACCCTTCAATCGGTTAAGACAGCAAAATTTTCACCTACCGGAGAGCACTTGACCAATGAGATCGAGCAAAGAAGTAACGGCATGCTAAAAAGAACAGAAAACTACAAGCCCAGAAACGAGGTCATTAACAACAAGTTATCAACCAAGAAAGAAATAGAAATCACATCTCTTGATCAAGTACCTAAAAAAGCGTCTCTAAATAATCAAGTGATGAAAACTGTTTCCCAAGGAAGAATTCGCCCATTGACCATTAAGAATGATACAATCCACGAACAATTGGTCATCGAACCCCACTTAGAAAAAACTCCTTATCTTTTTTCTGAAAATCCCGTTAAATCTTTACCTAATATAAACAAACCTGCCGATAAAGTCGAAATGAAACACCTAGATCACAATAAAACCGTTGAGAATGAATCTTCTTTAATTGAAACTCCCCAGATAAGTTTAGCCAACGAACAAAATTTTGATCTTGAAAAATTTGCTTCAACAGTGGTACCACCAAAAACTTTAATGAATGAGGATTCTTCATTAGATTCTACTTCCGCTACAGTTTTAGTAGAAACTGAAAAGAAAACATTAAAATACGGATCGGAAACCCCTATTAATGATTTCATGATGCCTAAGATCAGTAAATCGACTTTATGTGTGCCAAATTCTAAAAAATTTCAAAATGATCAAGTCGATGTTGTATCATCAGGAAGGGATAATGCCAAAATTAAAAAAATTAAGGAAGAGAAATCTATGCACAAAGAAGCAAAAGATCTTAATTCATCACAACCACTGGATTCAAAATCAACAGAAAAGAATTGTAATCTTTCCGTGTCAGAAGACACTAAGACAAAACGTCATCAATTAAACCAAAGTGAGAAAAACAAAGATTTTCTTACCTCACAAAACTTTGAAACCATCTGTGACTCTAAAATTGACTATTCTTCCGCCATGAATATGCATGAACATCCCGATCTAGCCCTTTCTAGGAAGCACTCTGTAAATCCGCTCATAACGGAAACAAAAGAGTGTACCCAAATAAAATACACAGATAATTCAAAATATTCACAATCAAAATCACCTCGGCCATCACAAAATATTCAAGTCAATATAAAAAACGGTAATAGTCTTCCACAATTTATAAGGCCTCATGTTCATTCCCTTCCAGAGCAGCCAAAATCATCTTCCGCTGTGGATTTCAATCTTAGTGATATTTTATAGTCCTCTACTGATATTTCTACAGAATTTCCTAATTTTTCTATCTCTCAAAAGAGCATCAAACCATCCCGCGACCTCAGTAAGAATTTAATCCCATCTTTCAAGAATAACTCATCAAGTCAAGTGGGGGTCTCGAAATTACCGACTCTAAATGAGGAAAGACAATTAGAGTCCACGGAATATTCAAAAGAGTCATTTATTTGGACTAATAACAAGGAAAAAAAACAATGTGAGTCAAATATTTCACAAAGAATATTTTTGTTGAACGAAAACTATGCGTCTGTAAAATTCTATACATATTTGCTGTTTATTGAGATTTCAAGGTGTAAGTTCATGGTGAATAAGTATACTGACCCCAAAAATTAGATAGTTCAAGAGAAGAAATCGGGTCTCATGATCTTCGTGGCGAATATCAACGTTCATCTGAGTATAAGGATACTAAAAACCAATTTGACTTACAGTCTCCAACATCTTTCACTAATGAAATAATTATACCAGCAGAGAAAAGTTCAGATGTTGCTAAAGAAATCATTCCGCACCATGGTCACTCACGTCAGAATGTGGAAGAAGAGAAAGCTATGCAGCCTCGACGTATCTCAAGTTATTCTGGAAATATCAAGAACAAGGGTCTTGTACAACATTGTATACAAAAATTTAAGTCTTTTGATGAATCTCAAAACCTTTGCTCAAAAGAAACGAAATTTAAAAATGACTCATTGCCTCAAAAATCAAATAGAAACATCACTGGAAGATTTTCTAGACAGAATGTTGGGAAATCAGAAGAAAAAGATTCAGGATCTTACACAGGAATTTCCAGTACATCCCAAGATATTAATATAGCTCCATCCAGATCGGAAACTCAAAAGCGGCCGCTAAACAAGGAATCATCATTGGGTGTAAAGAAAAAATCAAAAATTGAGTCGAGTATACCTGACAGCATGATTTTGTCTCAATCTCTTCGTCGCAATGGTAAAAAGACTAGCGGTGATTTGCGGTCTATTAGTCAGCAAGAAGGCAAGACCGACCAAACACTCAACGATCCTTCCTTAGCGGCTACAAACCCCCAACCAAACGAAGGCCGTGCTCGAGTCAAAACTATGGCAGATGTTTATGTAATTTGAAAACCCTCATCTATTTAATACTAGCTAAATAGTAACAGGATGGCCTCGGCGAAGGCTACATAACTTCGCCACGATCTCCAACTCGACCTCACAGCTTACGTCGCCGACAAAGCATGAAGTTATTGGACCTCGAATCACAAGTCGAAAGTTTAATCGAACAAAACAGAAACTTAGTAGATGAGAAGGGAAAAATAGAGCAGCAAATAAAAACGTCACTACAAACTTCTCTTACCAACAAAGATGTCGAAATCGAAAGACTCAATCGCACGCTCGCCTGGCTAAAAGAAGAAGTCTCGAGATTTAAAAAGTTAAACCAGAGTCTTGATCGCGAAAATTCCACGATCGCGCAACAGCATATGGATCGAAATGCAGTGCTTGAAAATCAACGTACAAAATTAACTCAAGAACTTGATCAGATCCGCGATTCGCACCAGCGCTTAACTTTGACCTACCAAAAAGAAATTGAGTCGATTGTTCAAGCCAAGGATCGCATAATTACTGAACTGCGTACTGAGGTCGATAATGCAAGTCAAAGAATCAAAGACGCACATAAACAGATACTTCTACACAAAACAAATGACGCAGAATTTCTCAATCTCAGAGATGTAAGATATTTTTCCGATGCGTGTCATAGATTATGTCAACATGTTCAGCAATGGGTTCTCCGATTCTCTAAATATTCGGATATGAAATCTTGCAGGCTTACAAGAGAGATTAAGAATGATAAAATTGTCGAGCGGCTCGATAACTCGATACTCGATGGCATAAATGTAGATAATTATCTCTCTGATAGGATCAAACGTCGGGACGTGTTCATGTCTATGGTTATGACTATGATTTGGGAATATATCTTTACCCGCTATCTTTTTGGTATGGACCGTGATCAACGTCAAAAGCTCAAATCTTTGGAGAAGACACTCTCTGAAGTCGGGCCTGCTTTAGCGGTGCAGTCATGGCGCTCAATTACTCTCACACTTCTCTCTAAACGCTTAAATTTTATTCAACAGAAAGAACAAGATACTCAGGCTGTCGTTCATGCTATTATCGAATCATTATCCGAAATTCTTCCCTTACCATGTAATTACGAGGCACAAATTCAAGAGCAATTGTCTAGAGTTATCAAAGAAGCCGTTGACCTCTCAATTGAGATGCGCTGCCAAAAGGCGGAGTATGTAATGTTCCCACCTTTGCAGCCAGAGTACGATGTGAATGGTGAAATTGTGAGCAAAGTTATGTTCAACCCAACGTTGATGAACGAGCGCAGCAATGACAATACTTCAAATGAGGATACAGACCCAACAAAAGTTCACATCAGGATCGTACTTTTTCCTTTGGTTATTAAAAGAGGAGATAATATGAGCAGGGGAAATGAAGATATAATAGTATACCCGGCTCAGGTTTTAGCTGCAAAGCCCAAAAGACTTGCTCAACTCGAAAATGATAATCGTTCAAGAATTAGCATCAAGAGTAATTCTCCCGCTGCTAAGAGCGACAAGGATCTTATTTGAAATGGGATTCTGAAGTAATCATAATAGGTTCGACAAGTTCTTTGATTTTTTTGCCAATTCTGTGTTAAAGATTTTCTTGGTACGTATTTAACTCTAACAACCTAATAAATGATTCCGGGAATCGTAATGTATAAATCTTTGAATCTCTGGCTGAAGCTTGATATGCGTTGGACGAAATTCTCCAGGGCTATCAAATTTTGGACGGAAATTTCCAATTTTTGGAAAGTTCCTAGTCCACAACTAATGTAAAATTAAAATAATTCATGGGAGTTGAAAGAAACTCCTAATTTCATGTATTTATTGAATGGTAATTATTGAAAAATTAGTCTTTAGACAAAAGCGCTCTCAAAACAAAGGGCCAAGTAAAACTGATGGGCCCCACTATATCAAGGGCGTCAGACCGTATTGTTCCCTTATGACTAGAAGCATCTCTACACCTGTCAACTCTAACACTACTCCCAAAATGAATACAACTTCCCTACTTGTCAAGAAGCTTTCCTCTCGCGCGCGCCTACCAATAAGGGGATCCGCTTTCGCTGCTGGTTATGATCTACATGCGGCTGAGGAAATTAATATCCCAGCCAGAGGGAAGGCATTGGTGCCGACCAATATAGCTATAGCGTTACCACCAGGTACCTGTAAGTTCAAGTTTTCACGGATAATTGTTTCATGTCACGGGCTAAGATTTTGATAAAATGATATCTTTGTACCTACTTTTTGTTTCGCTGTGGAACATAGCCTCTTGTCAAAATTGATTTTTTTAGCTTATTTTTTTTATTTGACATTAAAACATCATTCTCCATCTACAACCTAAACTCAGTCAATGTTTTTCGACAATGCGAGGCGCTAATCTTATTTCTAGATGGTCGTATCGCACCGCGTTCGGGCTTGGCAGTGAAACACATGATTGACACGGGTGCCGGTGTTATTGACGCCGACTATCGAGGGGAGGTTAAGATTCTATTATTCAATCATGGCGACTGTGACTTCAAGGTTACCGAGGGAGATCGTGTGGCGCAGTTAGTAATAGAGAAGATTTCTACACCTGATGTGAAAGAGGTTGATGAATTAGAGGAAAGCGTTAGAGGGGCCGGTGGATTTGGCAGTACTGGTTGAATGCATATCGAGAGGATAATGGATCTTTACAAACTCAATGAATGCTTATGAGCGGATTGGAATTAAAATTTCGGGCTACTCTAGAGCGGATCCGCTTTAAACGTCTCTGCTGGTTCTTTCAACACCCGTAGATTTCTTACAATTTGTACTTCGGCAGCCTTAGCCTTAGTCCATCTTTGCTTTTTGGACTCAGTTTTACCATCAGGAATCTCATTTTCACTACCAATCTTTTTTTGATAAGTTGCAGTTTCAACGTCCTGTCGAGCTTTTGATCTATAAAGAATCTCATGAATACTTGCCGCCGCCTTTTCTGCTGCCTTAGCTAGCGGTAGGTCTACACTAGGTACGTCATCATTACTGAGCCAATTCGGCGCATTCTCAAGTCCTGGTGACTTATGCACGGCTTCTCTGAGACGTACTAAGATGAGTGCCCCAAACATGTCGCCAGTCCCTGAAAATTGACAATCAATTCTAGGAATTTTTATAATGAATATTCGAGGAGTTTTAGAGGAAGTCATAGAAGAGCCTGCGACATATAGGAAAGATGATTCCTCATCTCGATGTTTTAGGACTAGAGACGTGATAAGTATGTGAGGAATGGCAAATCGAGAATGGAATATGGAGATCGCTAGCTTCAGTGTATCTTCATCATCAATTTTGACCCCGGACAACGTCCTTTCTTATTGTCAGTTGATTCACTGATTACAAATTGACTTCATCGTACTCAGCTTCAAAATGGTTAGGTAATATAAGGTCAGTATTTTGTAGCACACTTTTGTATGCGGGAACCATACTCTCTGATACATATAGCTTACCGTTATCTCCCATGATAGGATCAACAATCCAGAAAAATCTGCCGGGAGATTTTTTACTTTTGGCTCTCAACTCTTGACCGATAACTGCCATAGCATCAACCGATTGCGGGTCGGGTAGATAACCAGAGAGAAGAATTTGAAAATCATCTAGGTGCAGATCCTTAAGACCTTTCCAAATCTCTATAACTTCTGACGAATTGGTACGAGTGCCCTTGACTTGACCATATCCCAAATGATTACCTGTTACCGATTTGATTGTCTTAGCTTAAGTTTCATGTCGATGGAGAGCTCACTAAATTGCACTGTATTGATGGCCGCAACATCACATCCGAGTGATTGCATTACCATAGTAGCCATAGTGTTACCCACATGTCTTAACACAGTTAACTCAGCGGTATGTATTGTGTGAAAAGCAAAATTACCCGTGAACAACCTCTATCGTGTCAGCTGTGTAGACCAAATATAAGAAGAAAACAATATACATGGCTAGATATAGCAAGAACGCTTGTCTCAGGCACAGGAAAGTCAGATTCCGATTTCATTATCTTGTTTGATTTATGTCTTGATTTCTTATTTCTTAAGATATGGAGGAAGAAAACACTTAGAGCTTAAGCGAAGCACGTAGTAAAAATTTGTAGATGGCCTTGTCCAGCAACATTTTTTAGCAGAAATATAATTTCTACACTAGTGTAAAATAGGTAGGCACGTAAAATTCTATGAATAAATCGTACCAAGAATTTTTAAGATACTATCTTATTACGGACTACCACAGCCTCCCTCAATAAGATTTTCACCAAAGGTTCTCTAGTCTGCTGGATTATTTAAGTCTGGAACATTTTCTTTGATATCCTGCCGTCTTGAAAACACATCAAAGACATCTTTTGACAATGCACAAGCTCTAGCCTTCCTTCGCTTCGTGATTAGTCCGACATGTTATCATAACTTTGCATTTCGATCATTTTTATTCGTCGTCTCCAATCTATGAAGATTATTAGCGTTAATTATTTTATGGGAGAATTGACAAACTTTAGGGGCCAGATAAAATCTTAAATAGCTACTTCCAGCAAGATTGTATTCCACTAAAAGAGGGACCTCGTTTGATAGACAGAGCTTAACTGTTTTTGAAAGTGCTGAAGCCTTACAAAAATTGACGAGATATTTAAGAGAAAAAGTTAGAGCTACGGGTTCCGTAAGCTCGATTTCCACATTCATTTCAGGTTTTTCGATGTTTGTATGGCTCCGTAACGTAACTGCCCCATTCCCAATATCTCCAGTGCACAGGAATTTGACACCGTCCTTGTTTGTTTCAATTGACACTATTTGATCACAAAATCATTATGTACTCATCGAAGAAATGACTATTCAACTAACCAGACTCGGAGAGAGCCATAAGATCAACACATATTCGTTTAAATTCGCTAGATGGCATGCTAATAGTTGCAGCGTATTCTGTGTCTGGTATTCCGAGATGTTCCTGATCGATATCCATGAGTTTTAGGTCATACTCGCTGATTCGGTCGTTCTCGCTGCTCTCAAATAAGAGATTCAGGCTATCTGGAGCATCTTCGGCTTTGATAGTCAGTATATCATCTCCCTGAGCAGCACGTAGAACTTTTGTTAAGGATGCTAGATTTAGGCCGAGAGCTAGATTACGATCGCATCTGTAGGGCGAGAAGGATTCGGCTTTTAGCATCATGGAGACAAGAGCGACATGCGAATTGTCCATGGCCTGGAGAGCAACGCCTGAGTCATTGCAGTCGAAGTTGCAATCTTGAACAAGGTCTTTGATCGCGTCAACAATCTGGGAGATTCAATAAATGTACAATGAATCACTTAGAGGGGGTGGACCTTTTTAAGTAAATCAGCCTGTTCGAGACGCGCTTCTAACACTAAATCATCATTAGCCTATCGAAGGAAAAGAGAAAAATAAACAATTTAATACTTTTTGGATCTTAATCTACAGGAAATTCTACGGCCCTTGAAAATTTGAAGTTATTGGAAAATGACAAGTAAGTCGTCACTCAAACTCTACGCCTTGGTCTATTCAAACGCGTCACGTTAATGATCCGACTCATTCATTTACCATGTTTATCCGGGCTCATGACGCGAGTTAAAAACATCAGGAAACGGCTGATTAGATAATTCATTACATGGTAAGGAAGTGGTTTTAGACGTTATCCCACCGTTCATAGCATTACATTCCTTTACCGCGACACAACATATCACTAAGGGCACCCACCCCACTTGAGACAGGATATGGCTGG
>MCBS01024979.1:5032-17745 GCA_003611235.1 Golovinomyces cichoracearum
CCTGTGACTATCTAAGTATGCTTTCGCCACTCTATGGATACGTATCACGGTGAGAGAATGCGGTTGGTCGTGCTGGAGTCGAACCAGTTTTCTCTGGTCTTAAGTGGGGCATGATTCCAAGCTACCCAGACTCTACTTGGGAGAACGGCCCAGATGGTATACCACTATACCAACCGACCTCTCGGAGTGTACATGCGCTATTTTAGTAGTCCATGATGTGGGATTGTCATTAGTGGAGGAGTAATGTTTGGATCATAATTATAGACAAATGTAACTATTTACGTTAAGGGATTAGTGTCGGTTGCATGCATTCACATTACATGAAGACGCAGCCGAAGCATTTGTGAGGTCCTTCAGCTTACACTTTGCCAAGGAGCTCCGATCAGCCAATTTTCTATCACACCTCGCAGAGTAACACAACAACCAAAAGAAGTTTGATTTATCGTCTGATGGGAACTAGAGCGGAGGTCGAGCAGTCATTAGCCCACAAACAACATGATCCAAGATTGCACTCGTACCGATAACAAATGGGGTGTCGGTTTCGTGATCCCATGGCAGCAAAAGTGACGGCAGCGGGAACAGCCTATTCTCGTTGTCTCTGGATCATGGGTGAATTACGGATGAGTCAGTTAGCTTGGGTGCGTATCGACCTTTTAGTTCAGGCATATAGGCACTTTTTGTTTGATCTCCATTATTCGGGGTCTAAATGTGCAGATGTTGTGCCGTATCAGGTGCGACCTTATAGACATAGAATTAAGAGAAACGCCCAGAATGGAGAGGGACGAGAGTTCGAAGGTTACAGGGTGTCCTAGTCCTCGCATTAGGTAGCAGAAGAACGACTGGAAGAATTTGAGAATTTAATCAGGCACTTTCTACTACAACCCGAGGGGGTCTGGTAGAATCTCTCCTAGTCTCATCTCAACTCGGCGTCCGGGGCAATCAGCCAGGGTCTTCACAGGCAGATATATGGGGGCCGCTCTGTGTGTGCTCAGAGCGCTAGTGAACTGCTTGCAAGGTAGATGTGCCAGAGCAGTACTGAAGAGTCAAGAACGACGTGACCAGATCAACTGGGGCTCCGTTGCGTGGTCATGAAAGTCCTGTCAGCGTACAAAGGGCGAATCGGGTAGGTTTAGACGTGAGATCAGCCCTGGCTCTCGGCAGTCTAAAGGTAAGGCAGCAAAGGGCAGGGTAGCGTGATGTAGCGTAGCGCGGCTGGCCTGGGTGGAGGTCGACATGTACATGGCTCGGGCCTTGGACACAGTCCTGCACTTGCAGCACAATCGACCCGAGCTCAGTTACTCGTTCGTCTACTTCTTTCATTGATGCTTTTTCTCTCTACCGAACCACAATTCCATCCACAATCCAGACTACCCCACCACCTTATCCTCTTCCAACATCAACACGTCTCGGGCTCCATTCCGGTCCAGGCTGCTTTCAGTTTACTCTCTTACACTGGCTCTCGACCAAGAAAAGGAATGAAAGGGCGGCTCTTCATGAGAATGAAATAAAACTTTTCCCTCCCATGAGCCGTTCAGATCTCGCGCCTCGGCCTATTGTTTACTTACTTCGCCAAGGGCAACCCTCCCTCCCTCACTTTCTCCAGCTGCCAGGCAGTATGACCGGCTCCTTACAATGCTCATGATTTCGAGCCGTATCTTCTCAGTCATTCTCTTTTTGGTTAATTCGACACAGATCCGAAGGTGTGGGGGCAAGGAGCTTCAAAAATGAAAACTATTCCCAGCGTAAGTTTAAGTTGAATTTGCCTACTGACAACGATCTCACCCTGCCTGTAAAACCACTGGTGAAGAAACAAGAAAACTTGAAACATCAGCCCGTCTCGCGAAACTTCTTTGATAGAGCCGACTGAAATTAAGCTGACTTAAATTTCATAGCTCATCGCGTCGAGTACAATTGGCATTGCTGCCACTGGACTAGTCCTAGGAAAACAGGAACTTTCTCAAGTAAAGAAGCTCAGGAGAACTGAAGACGCTTTTTACTCAAATTATAAATCGGCATCCTTTTCGACACGGCCAGGAACTAGTTCTACTAATTTTGATGTTTTGCTCGACTCCAATCACCCATCAGTTTTTTCATCGGAATCAAAAAAAAAACCATCCTTCAAGTCTCACCGCCGACCTCCACTGACGCACATAAACAAGTCAAAATTTACACACACGCCGAAGCCGTCTTCATTGAAAATAAAAGAAACAGCTTCATGCTATGAATATCACCCAGACGAGGAAGATAGGATAAGGGAATCACTCTCATCAAGAGGATCTTGGATTAAACGGTTATCATCTAGACCGACATCTCATAGTCAGCAGCTAAATTCAGCATCAGAAGTACAAAATGAATCATCGAGTCAGACTTGCCAATCACGACCTTCGAGCAGGCATGAGAATGGTCTTGTTCATCAACATCGTAATCGACTTGTGAAAAGAATCCCACGGGGAAGAGCCATGAGTGGATCAGAAGCTGCAGTAAGGTCTCAACAAAAAGCAAACTACATTCGAAGACCCGCTACTAGCCAGCATCACTTCTACATTTCTTCCCAGCAGAATGAGGATGCCGGATTTTCAGATCATCTCACGAAAGATTTCATTATAAAAAACAACAGGGACCCCCAGTCTCATCAGATCTGGCACCTTTATTTCCAACCTAAATCAATTTCAAGATTAAAGAATTTGGACTCAAAGAAAGAAGTAGATCAAGTTAAATATGAAATCACCGATGGGTATCATAGGGTTCCAATGGGTGAGAACACGTTACCCACTCTCGTAAAACCAGAAATGATTAGAAGATCAAAAGTATCTCATCTATCAAATCAAGATCATTCGAAGCATGAGATGGGCCATTCAAGTGATGAAGATGATGACTCAAAAAGAAACTTTTTTGGAATAAGGCCCCAGTCGAGAGTTGAGATAACCAGACGTCCACGACGTTCATTTTCGATGCAATTCGTTTCTTCAGCAGCGTGGCTACCACGACCAGGAAATATTATGGGCTTAAGGAGAAATTATCGGGAGAAAATACCAGATCATCAAACATCTTTAGATTCCAACGTAGCGAAAGTCTGTAGTAATACCTCCGATCACAGTACGGCTAATACTAGATTCTCTGTCTTTGAGGAGTCTACTTACCAATCAGATATTGCAGTGCTGAGGACTGGTAGACCTGACTCTGAACAATTTACTGCTGGTCATAATTCAAAAAGTCGAAATAGCTCCTCCCCATTACCATCACTATCCAGATTCTCGACTCTAAGTGTCGATTTGGACCGAGTTGGATTAACATCGTCATCATCATCTTCCATACCAACAGAGACCATTAATCACGTTCCAATCAACTGTTTATCTACTGACTATGATACCGGTACGGCCGTCCAAGATTCTTTCCCATCCACCGGGAAAGGCCTCTCTAAGAACTCAAGACTATCAGTAAATAGCACCGGTAAAAATTTAACACTTGAAATTGCCGATCGTGCTTCGACTCTAGTTGGATCCGATTACGATGTGAGGGGATTCACATCATGGGACGAAGATGATACGGATTTACAGAGTGAAACAGTTTATGATTCTATGAGATCCGGAGCAACTGGTACAACACAGTCCCTTAAACTTCCCCTGGAATATATCTTCGATGTTACGCCCCCAATCGTAGATTACAATGTCGGACTCAATACATCAGAAAATTATGAAACAACTGAGAACGACAGATTCTCAACGGGTAGATATCAGACAATGAGAGACGAAAATCTTATTTTGTCTTCTGATAAAGAACAGTATTTGCTCAAAACCAAATACTCATTCCCATCCGCTCTCACAAAAATAGCTAATCGTTCAGACCACTTCTCCGAATCCATTTCAATCGCTTGCCTCAAATTAAATGGACGCGAATTTAAGTATCCTGAAGATGACGATTGGAATTGGAAAGAAAAGCAATCGGAGCCTCATCAAAACTTGAATTATTCCTCGAAATACTGTCGTCCAGAAAAGAGTCATGAAAGAATTGGAAATTTACTACTTGATGAGAATCATGACGAATTAGAGGAATCTAACGATAACGAGAAAGCAAAGACAAATGTGTTTGATTGGTCAGAACCGTCTCCCCTCGAAAAAAACGACGATAACGGTAACTTTCCCAGGCCAAGGACAGCTCATGTCAAACAACTAATGGACGGTAGAAATGGCCGTGCATTAGGGCGACGAGGGCCTAGCGCTGTACATGTTAGAAGCCAAAGTGTTCCTGTAGTTCCTGATGCAGACTTAACAAAGGTAACATCTAAGTTTGGAACATGGGGCCTTAGTTCAAAAATAATTACTGAGGATTGGGATGGAGATTTTGAGTTTGAAAATGTTGATTCCGACGTCATGCCTGATGGGGATACTTTAAAGGAGGCAAATGGGGTATTTGTTCCTGAAGCAATTAAGGCAAGCCAAGAAAATATAGTAGGACACGTGGGACAAATCCGTGAAGTGTGCTTATTGGTGGAAGACCTCAAAAGGTTAAGAGTGCAAGGAAAATCACGAGACTTGCTAGATGGAGAGTTCCAGCCGCTTTGGCTACAAGCCGATGGTATAATTGCATTAGCTGCACCAGTTGAAGAAGAAGAAAAAACAGAGCAAATCGAAACTTCCATCGCAAAACTGAACCAAAGACCACCATTGTCTACTCAAAAATACATAAACAGTTACACAAAAGTTAAATTAAGATCGAATAATATATGTAGTCGTTCTTCTCGGTCAGATTATAATGAGACGAAAGTCGAAGATATCGACTCTGTATGTCTCAAAGAGTCTTCTAGACGATCAACCCATTCTCTGCGTCATATACACGCAAAAAGCTCAGCTGAAGTTGCACGTAAAGTTATGGAGAGTATACATCAACAGCGTTCAAACTCTGATCCCCTGTTGCAGAATTTTGCGGAAGATCCAAACTCAAAGATGCCATTTGATACAACCAGCTTGAAAGATCTTGTCAATCGTGCTGCAGCACTAAGCCGTGCTTTGAATCAGGTAATTCGGATTGCCGATGGATTAGCCACAAATATAGAAACTCACACACATGATTCAAGCCCTGCTTTCATCCGGGTATTTACCGATCCGACGGTCTCATCACCAAAGATCCCTTGCCAAAAAAATAGTACCAGCTCCAATAAGGTCGAATTTTCCTCGCTGTCAAGCCCATCTCAGGTTAGGCATATGATGGCCGTTGGTTGATTTAATTTTTTTCATTATGAGACCCTTTTTTGAAACAGCGTCTGTAATCAACCCTCATTAGTGACCACGGATATCCTCGATGCCTCGTCGTCTTTTGAGGCATTCATTCTCAATGTCTTAATGTTGTTTGAAGCGAAAGATAATTATATCTCTAGGAATGATTCAGTTCTTGCTTTTCCGTTCTGGCGCTAATGGATAGATCTACCTCTTTTCATGAAAGGACACAATTACACCCGAGGAAAAATTACGGGGTAATTTAATTGTGCCGACAGTATTCATATTTTAAAGTTCTTTGCCATGGGAATAAGTGTATACCTTTTAATTTTTGAGAATTAATTTTGAATTTCTAAAAGTGAGCGATAGGATAAAAAACTTGTTTTAGTAGAAGAAATGGATGAGAGTTTTGAGTGGAAATGACCAGGTTGATGTCTAAATTGTGTATTGGGTTAGTAAATTCATTGATTGGAGAATAAAATCTCAGAGTTTTGATTTTGCATGAGAAAAACATTCAGAAGTAACGGCTTGTAAAGTGGATCTGATATACTGAGTCACCTTCTCCTAAATTATTAGCCTCGGATAAATGGAGGTAATATACGAATTATTAATGCTAAGCTTAATCCATTTATTTGGACATCTCTCCGTCTGCCGTAAGTTTGATTTTACTATGCTTTTCCTCAGTATACGCAAACGGAGGATACGTCTTTGGAGTGATAAGAAGAGGAACAAAATCTACAATGTAATCTACGTTTATGTCTAGGGTCAGAAAATTTACACTCGCTTTACCAGATACTTCAAGGTTTCAATGGCAACACAGCTGGACACTCTGTGCTAGTTTTGTAGAAAATGATTGATGTGTCTGGAAAAATCAAGGCCCCACCGGCGGAATTCGTGGCAGAACCCCCGTATACTGGCACTAGAGACGGTAGAAGAACTGTAGCAATGTCTAACGTAAACTAGTTCTTGCAACTCTCTAATAGTACTCGGGAAAAGACTGCAATCAACCAATCCTAATCCTCTTCGCCTCCACGAGCGCTCTTACTCACCAATATCCATTCTACCCTGTCAGATACTATTGGTAAGTAATTTTAAGAATGTGTGCATTAGCGAAGTTAATGTCCTAATTTTAGATTCCTGCTAAAACATGCTTTCTCCCGCTAGCATCATTTAGATATATTTAGCTGGCATCTAAAATTAAGCCCCAACCATAAGGTACAAACAAAGATACTGGGTTACACACAAAGTTAACAGATATGGCTATGCACACTATATTTGGTTCAGTAAAGTTGGGATTATTCTAAGACGCGGCTATCTAATCTTGGCAAGATGTTATTTTAAGGGCAATAGTGAGTATCCTTGGTTCGAGGACGAGTTGACCAAAAAAAAAGTACATAAACAGAATTTTTCAGGAGAATAGAATAGGGATGGAGTACGAGTTTTCAATTCCTTAATAGGTTCACCTGCCACAGGACAGGTTATCCTAAATCCTGACAGTGATGACATACTCGTTGAGTGGCGAAAGCATACATAGATAGCCACAGGTTTTTCACGCTTTTCCTTGTGGTTGTTATTCATGGTAGAGGTTGCTTGTCTGTAAGGCGTATCCTTCAAATGGTATCTTCGAATGAAATCTATGTATAAGTGTTCCAGACGTCAAAATAAGGCATTCTACATCAGACTACGTATCTTCCGTAAACACTAGCATGGGCCGAAAGGCGCCAAATCAGATTATTTATTTATTTATTTCCTTTAAAGTCCTAGGCTGAATCCCCAGGACCCTTTTGGGCGCAGGACCGGTGGAGCCGGCTTAGATTACATTGAGTGTGCAGTGCTAGGCTCATTCTCACCAATTTTAACAACTGAAAGGTTTAAGAGAAGAAAAGAACAAGAAAAGAGAAATTTAAAAAAAAAGAGGGAGGAATACAAAAGAAATTTTAATTACATTGAGCCAATTTAATAGTCCTCCCACTTGCCTGCGCTCTGCCAAAATCATTAATTATGACTTTCTATTGATTACTCTCCTCGCTTCCAGCAAAGGATGAGTGTACGTGATTATTTCCAAAACAACATGTAATTCGTACAAATTCCTTATAAATTTCAAAATACTTAGGTCCTAAGAGTTGGCTAGTGAAGGCATCCATTGGCGTACCATTTCTTAGTTTCTGCATCTGTCTGGAGTGCAGTCTACAGCGTATAAAGTGAGAGGGTGAAGTCTCTAGTCCACAAACACAATTCATATTGGCATCGTTATATTTGAAGCGTCGATGGTAAGACGTGAAATTCTCATGTCCAGTCCTTGTAGCAATTAACTCGTGAAGCAGCCGTCGCGGAAGCACGAGCTCTGGGGGGTTTCGTCGACGCATTAATAGGTCTAGATCTCGATACCGAGGTGGAAATGCCTTAACCCACCACTTATCTAACAATTCTTGTTGTCGTATGTGCATGAGAGGGCGTTGGTAAGCCAGTGATATTCGTTCTGGATACACTTGGCGAGGATGAAACGATTTTAGTGCAGAACGGGCGGCCTTGTCTACCTCTTCATTTCCATGGATCTTAGAGTAGCCTGGAACCCATGTGACTTCGGCCTTCACATCATAGGCAGTAGTGTAGAAGTTGCGGGTTTCACTCAGACAGGAAGTCAATGTGCCGGTACGTAGGGCACCAACTGCAGCTTGATTGTCCAGCAGTATAAATATTTTCTCCCCAGTGCGCCTGATACGAACTGCTGCTCGAAGTGCCATGGTCGCGCCGACAATTTCAACATCGTAGACTTCATATCCATGTAGGATACCTTGACCTCTTTCGAAATTTATTCCCCCTCTTTGGAGAACGTAGCCCCACAACGAGCGTCCATGACCCTCCGATGATCCATCTGAGTATGCGCATATATCTACTGGAGAGATTTTTCTCATCCACTCCTGGTATTCTTTCACTCCGTCTAGCTTTTTTCCAAGTTTACAAGCAAACTTTGGTGCTGTAAGGGGTTGGGCCACCTCAGCTACTGGTAATTGTTGATAGGCGCGATGAATCCGTGACAGTTGGGTTTCAAGCCTTTTCGACAGCTTTCGTGTCTTTTTGTATTTAAGCGTGCTTTAATTTGGGCAAAATATAGCCCGGCTGCGCAGAGGATGTTTGTTATCGAGTGCACTTATCCTAGCGGCTAGTCGTAGACGGTTAGCCTCCAGGAGAATGTGAGCTGGAGGATACCCCCTTCTCTGTGAAGCACTGCATTCGGCGTCGTCCTCCAGACTGGTAGTGCTACTCTCAAAGCTAGTCTCACAGCTTTGTCTATCAAATTGCATTAGGATGTTGCTTGAGGGGTTCTTGTCCCGTTTGCCATTGGTCGTGTTAGCCTTGGCCACCATGCGTCCGCACCATAAGCAGCAACCGGAACCATACAAATATTTACTGCAATAACGTTAGCACTAGGTGCCACCCCCTTTTGACCGAATTTAGACGTCGTAGATGATATGCAGCTTTGAGTGCCTTTCCACACCAAGTTACTACGTGGTTTTTAAAAGATAATTTTGAGTCGAGATGTATCCCCAACCATTTTATATTTTCAGCAGGTCTAATGCTGGTGCTGTTAATCTAGATTTAAACCATATCCTCTCGTTTCCTACCCAGGAAATGAATCACCTCAGATTTGTTAGTATCAAATGAGACAGCATTATCTCGAGCCCAATTCAGCAAGCAATCCACCTCGCGTTGGGCTGAAGCAGCAGACTCAACGATTGTTGGTCCAATTCCTGGAATTCCAATGTCATCTGCGTAGCTGAAAAGGGCTGTTTGGGTCCCGTTACACATGGGCTCTGCCAGATAGAGTCGGAATAACAACGGTGAAACAGGAGAACCCTGCAGCACTCTACACGAGAGCCTTTTGGGATCTGTTACTCCACCCGAGAGACGAACTTGAACTTTCCGGTCTTTCAGGAACGAGCAGGTCCAGCGAAGAATCGAGTCAGACCATCCCTGTTTAAACATCCTCCATAGCAGCCTGTTATGTAAAATAGCGTCGAAAGCGCCTTGTACGTCGATTGTGACAGAAGTTGATGCCCAGCCCTGTGTTCTAGCTTCTTCAATATCGTGTACCACGCATGAGACAAGGTCAGTTGCTGATCGTTTTGGCAGAGCTGCAAATTATTGTTTTCCTAAAATGTCTGAAGCGATTGCTAGGTATGAAATTCTTTTTGTAATGATTCTTTCAAGACCCTTGCCTAGGCACGGGAGAACTAAAATTGGTTTCCATCCCTTCACCAATGTTGGATCCCGTCCTGTTTTGGGAAGAAACGCCACTTCTGCCAGTTTGAAACAGTTAGGATGGTGCCCTATACGAATGCAGGCGCGAAAAAGCTTTGTGACGTGAGACCCAATTGAATTCCAACACGCAGTTAACAATTCTACCGAGATTCCATCGGCATCTGGGCAGGTGTTCCCACTTCCTACAGTGCAAGCTTCCACTTCATCTTCGTCCAGTTCCTCCATCCACGGAATATGGGCCGCTCCTGAGAATGGCCAGTGGGGCAGGTCGTCAGCAGCTTGGTGCCGTGTAAGTAGGGAGTCTCTCAAGATATTTGCACGCTTAGCTTCATTTGTGACAAATTTCCCATCGTAATGAAGAGGCGGAGTGCCTACGTTGCTTGATTTTTCCCATCGCATCAATTTGTAAGCTCCTGAAGGAGAACTTACTTTTTCTATTTGACTTTTCTAATATTCTCTTTTTGCTTTAGCTACAGTTAATCTCAAGACTTTTACACACCAAGAGCGCTCGTTTTCGGTGACTGCATTACGATATTGGAAATGGGCAGCCTTGCATTCTGAAGTCCACTATGCCCCAGATCGTCCGTTCCCTGGATTATCAAATTTTCCGACTGCTCTGATTGCTCCCTTCAGAGCATCACAGAGTTCTTCAGCAACTACTTCTATTTCTTCCACCGAATACAATGTAACAGACACCGGCACCCATCGTGAAACAATCCGAGCAAATTGGAGTATTTAATTTTTTGGAACTCTTAGAGGACCTCGTTCGATGGTTTTTGTCTGTGTCCAGCAGGGTACTATACCAGAGACAGGTAGATGATCGCTGGTCACGCATTCACTATGATTTACCTAGGCGCTGGCACCAGTTGTGTTTGTGAATGCCAGATCCAATGTATTCCCAGCGCGATGTGTTGGCTCACTTATGATAAGGCAAGAGAGATTATGTAATTCAGCTTATTTTTCAATATCGTCTTCATGACCATATGAGATTGTGGTGCCGGGTTGCCATGCCTAGTGCACAGAGTTAAAATCTCCAAGAGCGATCGAGTGAGTAGGGGGGGTCCATCTTAGCAGTAGTTCCACAGCTGTGGAATCCTCTGGAGCCTTATAAACGTTTAAGAGTGTAATTTTGTTTACCGCTGTCCAGCAGTAGTCTCCAGTTGGGTTTAAGAGAGGAAATTATTGGGAGGCATGAATTTTTTTTTTTTCAATCTCTCCTCGTAAATGTGACAGTCCGGGGTCGAATATTACTGCCGCTATGTGGTATATGACGATCAAATTAAGAATGTGACTTGGTCGAACCTGACCACCAAGGTTCTTGAATAAGTAAGACATCAAGTCGAAGCTCGCAAGCGCGTGAGAGTGCGATTTCATGCGTTACTCATCCTCTTCCAACGCTGCTGTAGCTCTTAGCTCTTAGCTCAGCTTCTCTTACTCTTGCCAGGGCTTAAAACTCCCGTTCTCCTGCCTGTACGCTTTGAGTTGCTCTTTTGTGGGAAATCCTACCCGTGTTGGTCGTGCAAGAAAACGTCGACTATCTGAGCGATGAGGACCTCCGCAGTTTCTACACTTTGTTGTAGCCATATAAGAATCCTCGGAATGCGTAGTTGAGCCGCAATTTCAGCATGAAGGTGCTCTTGAGCAATTTTTGGCTGGGTGATGTCCGTTGCAACGCTTGGAGAACTCTTGGGGTTGTGTCTTCTTAAAGGTTTTGCCAACTCCAGATTCGTCAAAAACTTTAAAACCGACCCGGGGAGCTTTGGTGAAAAGTTCCATCCATGTTCTATGTGGCGCGGCAGGATTATTATGTCCATATTGTTTCAGAGATGCTGGCCTAGTTTCTGTCACTCTATCGATTTTGTCTGCCAGCATTGTTTTTGTTACTTCCGATCGACCTTCTAGGGTTCGAATGTAGGAGAGCACAGTTGGGATAATTACTGGTGTCCGATTGCTTGCTGGCTCAATTTTGGCTTCTGACATAAAAAGTCCGCCCTCGGCTCTGAGGATCTCTTTTCGTGCTGCATCGCTACGGGGGCTTAGTGCAAATCCTGAATAGATTGGCTTTATTTTACTGAAAAGTGAGGGTGAGACTGCTAAATGCTTCACCATTACTTCACGTATCCCTGCTGGAGATAGTTTCCGCCATTCATGTTCCTGGGGAATTCGCAGAAAAACACGTTTATCTACAACACCTGATACTGTTTGTTTGTTATGTGGAAACCGTTGCTGTGATATTTTTCTTGATATCTGTGCTTCCTGCTAATCTGCTGGCCCTGGTTTACTCTTTGCCTGAGTTGGTTTTCAGTTCTCAGCATGCGAGCTTTCTTGTGACCGTTGGGTGCTACCGTTGCCCAAGAAATTGATGCTGTTTGTGAGGGTTTTGTTAGTGAATTATTTTGTTTCAGACCCTGACTATGAGCTTGAAACGTGTTAATTTTTGATGTGGCTATCAACACAGGTTTGTTAGGGAGCTTCGGATTGTTCCTTGCACTGCCTTTAGAAGGTCGGGAGTGAGAGGGGATCAGTGGGTGAGAGGGATCTTAGTCTGAAGCAGCAAATTTAGAGATCGCCTCTCGAATAAATTCTTGGAAAACATAAGCTTTGTCTCTTTCCATTTAATCTTGAAAGTCTGCAAGTGTGCTTTCGATACAGCTGATTGTGCTAGTACATATCATAAGGCGAGCATGCCACGCACGTTCAAGTCGTTGACGAATCGCAATGATCTCTGTAGGTTCTTTTGGCAATAAAGATGATGCATTTTCCGAACTTCCACCACCTGACTCTTGATGGGCTTCTGTAGGTACACGCTTTGAAGGAGGGACAGGTTGAAGGGTTTGTCTGTCGGCCACTGTCGAAATTGGTAGCTTCGCGTTTGATGGAGGTGTTGGAGGTAGCACGGCAGGTATGGGAGGGAGGAAAATTGGAGGAACTTGAGGGGTGGGTGAGCTATTAGGGCTCTTATCCATAGAAGATTTATGATTATCTTGAGCAATTTCCATTGAATCTGATAGTTTGTAGTTGTGATTCAAGCCTATGTGCTGGTCTTTTTGCTGGGGGAATTCCTGTTATGTATCGCCAAATCAGGTTAATTGATAATATTATTTGATTTGATTTTCATTAACCTGTTCGTGTGCCCCTTTGAGTCAATGCAGGATTATGAACTATTTTATTTACTGTGGAGGAAAATCTTTCGGTAAAAAAACCCCTAATCTTTGCATATAACTCCAAATTGCTTAA
>MCBS01024980.1:0-17811 GCA_003611235.1 Golovinomyces cichoracearum
TCTACATACCTGGGACGATCGTGGGAAGCTTTGTTGAGGGGTTGCTGGGGGAATATGCTGGAGAAACTAAGACGATCAAGGCCTGCGGAGCTAGATGGGGGACCGGAAGAGTCGGTTGCCTTTCTGCTCAGCTCCGTTCTCCGGAGAGAAAGGTTTCCCAGGCGCCACCACAAGGATGTGCAGAATAGGACTTGACGCCCATCAGAGATACTAATGTAGGGAGGTGTAACAACACTTCGTGTCATTATCACGTGTGTCAAGTTCATTACCTACCCCACTAATTCATGTGGTTCAATGAAAAGCAACTCCATATCTCCAGCCAGTGGGGCGATGATACCAGTACCTAATGAGGTCGATATATTTCAACTGTAAGGGCAAGTCTCAACATAGAAGAGCAGGATGAGCGAGAAAAAAATACCAGTAAGTCATCAAAAGGCCTAAAGAATTCTTCCACCGTTCGAGAATCGAGGAGGCAATCACTGCAAAGGACATTTTTCAGATACTTAAATGGCATAAATCATGAGGGAAATTCTGTTTTTCACTTTTTCAGGATCCAAGACATCCTGATCGTCCTCCATCAACAACATTACCTGGAAAAATGGAAGTTCTTTGGAGTAATCTTCTTATGAATGCGGCCGAAGTAAGCGAAATTCCAATGGATACACCAGAAGTACCCATCTATTCTCCTCTATTATCTCCAATCAACATCAAGTAAATTCAAACCTTCCTATTTGGAGCCGGATTTACGGCCCCAGGCTCTGGCGAGATTCCAAGCTCTTATAGATACAAGGTCAAAATTTTTACACAGGGTACGAAGAAGCTCAGGGGAGTAAGAGTAGACAGAGTGGATTCAAGTGTTGGGTGGAAATGAAAGAGACACAAAGATAAACAATAATGGTGCAGAGTAAATGCAAGCAGTCTTCACGAAGAAGAGATGATTTATAGCAGAGACAAAGTTATACTCAGAAGACGTTGCGTAGAGATCACACATTTAGAGCAAACGGCCTGTTATATAAAATAACGTCTATCAATCTTAGCCTTAAAATAATTTATCTATCTCCATGATACGTAGCAATATGTGACGGAAACAATAGTCGCCTATGCGGGAACACTCTTAGGAGAGGGCGTTGTTACATATAACGTTGCATATATGACTACTAGTAGTCAGTCCCAGTCACAGCCACACCTTCTGGTCACGTCTAATGACGTTATTACACAACACAAACTCATTTATAAGATAGGCGTGGCCTGTCCTCGAACCTCATATCTAATTACTTTTTTCGGGCTGTCTACTATCGGTTATCATCCAAAATGTTTCCGATATGCTATTCTTGTCAAGTAGCAAAATCCAAAGAAATCCGAACTGTTTTTTCCTCGTTCCTACAGACTAATTGTACTTTTATCAGTCTCGGGAAAGAACCGGAATGCCCCCTAGCTAAGCGACTAACTTCGATATCCACATGCCATAAATCATTACCAAATCAGAGATTTGGCGCTCTCCCTTGCAGATCGGCAATAGAAATCTTATTCTGCCTAATTGATGACATCGAATGAGCCTTGAATGAAGGAAGGACTGCGAACGGGCTCATGCCGGATATTAAAGTTTATCCGATGCTGTTCTACCAGGACGACTCGTTAGAAGATTGCGCAAACAAGGCTTGCCAGAAAATCTCTTCAAATGAGTTACCTCTTTCACTACAGGCCTTTCATTCCAGATTTGTATAGACGAAAACATTGACCCATCACAAAATATAACATGTGGCTTACACCAGGACTCTCCAATTTCCCCTGTGCTCTTAATTTTATATATTCCCCCTATTTTTAAACTGGACAATGAACAGATGATATTTGAGTACACAGGCAGAGTCGCTAATATAGCTACAAGCGATTTATTAGCTGTTAACAGTTCCACTCTCTTAGAATCACTGGGTGTAGCTATAGACTGGGGCCAATTTGAAGGCATAAAATTTGATCCAACAAAGTCTGAGCTCCAACACTTCTCCCACCGACGGAAAGATAAAGACCCAAGAATGAACATCTCTGTCATTCACGGAGGTATAACGATTTCTGAAAGAATCACCATTACTTACAATAGATGGCTGTGATTTTACTTCGATTATACTTTGTCATTTAAATGGCATATACAGATCCTTTCAGGGAAAGCATTGAAAGTAACTAATGCACTCTGTAGCCTTTCGAAAAAGTCTAGAGGCTGCTCCCAAATCCTCTTCTACCCAGCTGTTTTAGCATGTGTTATTTCAGTGTTCGTAAATTCTACTGAATCATGGTTGCGAGGCCTCAGAAGGACCACATTACAGGGCCGGTCTATGTCTAGTCGTGTTAGTAGTATTTGGAATAACTTGTGGTAAAAATAATTTTCACTCAATATAGTGATAGTTGAAAGGATCAATTAATAAAAAACTGTCTAAGGATTCTTTTTATATCTATCTACAAACCATGGTTCTACAAATGCCCCTTTTCAATGCCAAGCCGCTTAACTAAATCTGTTTCGCCAACTATTATGTAATTAGTTCCAAATTCCGACATTGGTCAGGTATCATATATCCGCAAGATACTCTTAAACCAGCGCTAGAACAATCGTAGTAGTACATCGGACATCTCCATGCTATGCGCTTTTTAGAGAGGCAGGCTTCCTTCCACTGGAACTCGAACTCAATAGGAGATCCCGCCAAGCAAAATGTTATGGCTTCTTGAAGATTTCGCACCCATGCATCAGGCAATGGGAAGTGTACAAATAGCACACATTCAATCATTGGTCTTTCTTTCAAATTCTTTAGAAAACTCTTCCCAGCATCTCTTCAAACTCTCTCCTCGGCTATCTTCCTCATTGAGAACCCAAGGATCCTCTCAGCTTTCTTTCTTCCTTAATTACATACCCCACATCTGCTTCTCAAAATCTCATCCTTATAAAATGTCGTTCTACCCTCCTCTATCCTCTCTCAAAAGTATGACACCAGCCCCTCATGTTGGAGGCCGAAAAGTCAGGTCAAAACTCAAAAGCCAAGGCATCGATGCGCCAGCCGTCGTCGAAATATCATATGGGCATTTGGAGCACACATCTAGAGTGTTTCGCTGTGGAAAATCGTCGAAGGTCTAGTCGGTTGTGTCGCTGCCGAGGTGAAGTCAAAGTTGAGGCGGAGCTACTGCCTAGTCCTCCATGCCATACCCGTTTCTAGATTGGTATATTAAGAATAGAATATGACCTTTTGGGACTAATTAAATTACTCATGTCAATTGTGTCAAGATATATGGTATTTGGAGCAAGCGACAAGAGTTGTTAGACTCTGAAATATTTTATCACGTTGAAATATTGAAGCAGGAAGAGAAAACTTGTGTTTTTAAGTTTTATAAAAGTGTTATTATTCTAAAGTGGTACGTCTCAGCGGTATTTATTCGCTGATCCCTTACTTTACTATCACTAAGCAGATACGTCTCATTTGTCTTGAGTTCCCTAACTGGACACTAAGTCAGAATAGAGTCTTTTACTTAGGTTCTATGAATCTCGATTACTGGTAATGATCGAGATAAATTTATGCATGTCAGCCACCGGATTTATGCTCGGTATACTCTATTTATGATCCTTTCTGATACTAATCTTGTATGANNTACCGGCTATAGCCTGGTAATGTATGAATAGAAATGCACTTTCCAACAAATGGAGTTATGCATCAGTGGTGGTGGAGTAGTTTGAATATGAGTAAGATAGGTCGCGAGTTGGGCATCTCGAGAAAAAGATCGAAAGGAAAAAAATGATTGTGCAAGTTTTTGTATATTTGTATAGTATGGAAACGCATAAAAACCTCAGTGCGTCTACGGGATGTACTTTTGATGAAGATTGAGTTTCTTCCGAGGTATCAATGTATGGCCATGAAATCTCTACAGGCCAGATTTTCGACCAAAAATCTAACGGAACTCCTTCTGAACAACGACAAGGTCAGAAACTGTCTTTCAATCTCTTTTGACAAATGAATCGTGGCTCTGAAAGAATATTGCACCCTAAGGTTCGTAGAAGGCACCACGTAAAGTTGTTCAGTTCACTCCCCTAGGCCATAGCTATCTCTTCCTCTTAGAATGGCATTATCTTGGAAAATACGACTGGAGTTTTTCCAGGCGTAGCCGTTCCATCCAAGTTTTATCTCATGCCTCGTCAGATGGGGAGAAAAAAAAAGGATGTGAAGCTTAAGTTGTTAGGCTTCTGAATAATATCACCTAGTTAAGCGAGAGAGATGAGAAGAGTCTATGAATTATAGTGGAGAGATATTGATCACCACCATTTGAGAACAGATCCCATGTAATAATAGACTACAACTAATTGATTACGAAACGTCTAACTCGTTGTAGAAAATGGGTGGTTGGTCGATGTATGAGTGACCATGATCTTGGACACGAGGGGCTTTCACCTATTGTTGCTATCCATGATAAAGATGATCTTCACTGCCAAATAGCACCAATTTGAACATCCTCCAACAGAAAACTTACAGCCTGTCCAATATATTCCAGACTTAGCTATAGCTGGGTGTAAATTTTGTTCACTTGATTTTTTGGCATTCATTGCTGTACCAATCAAATATATTGTTTGAGACTTTACACTTTCAAATGATTGTGCAGAGTCGCAAAGTACGAAGTTACACTCTGGTACGTCTCGAAAATCACTCACTATTGTATCTCTTAGTCTTATATCCGTTAACAGATATCTGATAAGCCTTTTGAGGGACCAATATCTAACGGACGTCGCACGCAAGCAATGCCACGAAGATATAATAATTTTCTATGATTATCTATGTCGAGGGACAGATAAGTCTGAAAACTTGTCTATACTTGTGAGTAATTCCTTTTCATCGATCAGTCCCCCAACACCACCTCAAGTGATCTGTCTCCCAACCTCTTGCATCAAACAAGCGGCAGATTTGAATCCCACTATTTCAAAATTCCAAAGGTCACGTGGTTAATATCGTTTGACAAGACTGTGCCTGAAAGAAAGCCCAGCCCGTGAGAAAGCCTGGCTTCATCCTACAGAGAAAGACAAGCAGTAGTTCAAATTATTTGAATCGGCTCTTTAAGTCGATCTCAACAATCGCTTTTTCAAAAATTGTGTTTCGTCAAACCTGACGTATTTGTGTTCTTTCACTTGTCTCAAAATTAAATCTCGTCATTTGTAGCATTTGCGTCATGTTTAGTTTATTTCCTACGAGCTCTTTTAAGTAGTAATACACTTCACAGCCCCTGAGAATGATAGGAAATTCCCCGTGCTATTGAGAGTTTGGTAGGCCAACCTTCTCGTAGTAGTTGTGGCAAATTGCCACCTGGTCCTCAAAGTCGCATAAGTTCTCGCATCCATATTTATTTTTGTCGCTAGAATAGAAATTTGTCAAATAAGTAATATTTTTAATCCTTGGTGTTCCATCGACATCATTTTATCACCAGCTCGATGGTATCGGATTTCTGCTTCGGTTTGAACAGATCTGGCTATGATAGTCACACTGAGATCGACTTGCTGGAATCAGACAGACACTGGACGCTGTACAAATGATGAAGGGGGCACTGGTAGCTTTGCTCTAATCCACCGTGAATTAAGTAGACTTATAAATCTACTCTTTAAATTCAGCGGAAGTCCACTTGTGCAGATCTTCCTCTCAATACATTCATTGGTGCAACAGAGTCACTTGCCTCGTCTAACTTCCACAAAGATTCCATTATGGGGAATATAGTCGCGAATATCATGCTGCATGTAGCTATCTGCTGGGCTAAAAATTTTCTAGGTCTATTTCTGGAAGTCGTCATGGAAGACCCACAGGATGCTGCCTCGCAGTGTAGTTTTTTGTACGGTTAAAGATTGAACCCGATATATTTATTTACTGCTTCGAATACAAATCTGATTTGTCCGATAGGTCGAGCTACTACTCTAGTGTGTTCCGTATTGCCATTGAGGTTGTGTTGGTGAAATAAGATTATTATTTTTTCAAGTTTCTTTTCGGTATATATGGTTTGTATTTCTTTTATAAATATGAGAAAAGGTAGATAAATAAAGTTGCAGTGTGGATGGGAACCCAGTCAACGCAGTATTTCGCCTTCCTGAAGACTTGCTCGCTCCTCACACCAGCGCATTACAGTAGGTTTACTCAATTGACGGGGTGTCCGATTGGCTCCCCTCAGCACGATCCAGAGAATTTTCCTGCTCCTGATGAGGACATCTTGCTTAAGATGTAGTAAGACTGAAGCTTACGATCAACCGACGGGGTAAATACAATAGGGGTTGTGGGATAGCCTCTTCGATGAATACTTGCAAATCTATTATCCACCGGTGAACTTACTGTTGGTCAGTGTTGGTATCACACGATGAGGTCACAGTGGCATTGTAGTACACCAAATGATCGGTAACTCTAGCTTGCATATGTATATTCAAGTGATGTCTAAAAATAGTGAATGTCTGTCACTGAAGGTACAATGCAAATTACTTGGCTCTAGCGGCCACATTATGGTTACATAACTATATACATAAACCACTACTGATGTAACTCCCAGCACCAACCGTACTAATACTAATACATTAAAATATTGGGGCGAAAGTTTTGACGTCTTAAATTTATCATTGGTCTTCATCATCGTCATCGTCATCTACGCCTTCCGCAAAAGTCACAGAAAAGCTTGGATCCTGATCAACGCCAACATAACTGTCACTCATCAAGGAAAGCTTTAAGCAATACTTTCCAGCACAAGGAACCGTATACTCCAATTTTAAACTTAACTTTCTTCCGATAGTGACCCTTTTTACTGCAAATAATGACTTTGACGCTTCATCACTAACTACTAGCCACCAATTTTCCATTTTTTTAACAGGATAAAATGGCGCATGGACGGTCATGTCCAGTTCATTTGATTCTTCGTCTTCATCAACATCTCTTGATATTTGAATGTTTATGTACGCAGGAGATCCAGCAATATTATTATCAGGGTCCACGAGCTCGTATTCTAGTTCAATATTTGGGTATTTTTTGTTGGTGAAATTGGCTGCCGCAGCAAGCTGACTTTGAGAAAGGCCAAGATTTTTGACCAATGTGTTATAGTCGGGGTTTTCTGAGGGGTCCATAGCTTCCATAAACTCAAATATATCTTTGACCCTGTGAGAGAAAATAATTAGCGTTTTGATCAAGCAAAGAAATACACTACTACCCACCCGTAGTCATTAGCAGCTTTTATCACCTCCGGTGTAAAATTTGGAATTTGCTTGAGTGGACTATCTCGGTCCCACATCGCCTGGACGACCATCTGTGACATTTCCATGGCGTTCATGGCATTAATATTCCCATCGGACGAGAGGATGTCCACAGTGGCGCTCAGTAAGCTTAGCACTTTTGTCAATATTATATCCTGATCTTTCGCAAGATCGATTGGTAGCTGCATTCTCGAAAAATGGGCTTGAAGAAGTACAAAAGCTTTGAAACTTGGGGATTCAAAAATAGGGTGTGCCATCTTGACCGGGACTCTATCATATATTTGTTTTAAGATGTTATTTTCGTGACGTCTAGTCTGAATTGACTCAAACTCGGTTGCCGATGACACAATTTCGAGAATACCTTTAAGCTTGGTTTGTTTGCTTAGAGATAGGAGAAAGGTTTGCATTGTGATGTATGATATGTTATAATAGGCAGCAATCATAGCCGGATTAAGCGGCGTCACAGAGTCGTCATCTTCATCAAAATCGACTATTTTGGATTCTGAAAGATCTTTTAATGTAGTTTCTACCAATTCAGACAAGTAAGCACTCAGACCATCATGTGAGACATCTGTTAAACCATAATAATTAGGATTCGCGAGCAAGCGCCTGTAAAAAAACGTAAATGTGGTCCAATTTATTGCATCTTCAGCAGACTCTATCATCTTCGTACTTATTTCTGAGACAAACGCATCATGAAGATTAACGTGAAGATGACTCTCAATTGGCAAAGCTTCGTTCAAAAATTTCTTGTAGTACTCTCTTTTTACGGCAGATACCATTAAGACACCTTTGCTGCTCTTATCTTCAAGTGGACGGGAAACTTTACCAAACATCTGTAGAACTTCACTCAGAGGATAGTCTACGTAACGATGTTCTCTACCCTCATAATATTGTGTTCCTAAGACGATAACTAGGTGAGCGGTACTATTCAATTCCCAACATACATCACGAGAAGCTACCAAGACTTGTATGGCACGATTGTCATAGAGATGCTTTACAATCCGCTTGTCACTTGTGCTAAGTGCTTCATGGTAATAACCCACGCCATGTGAGAGAGCCATAGCCAGCGCCTCTTCTTGAACACGTTCGAGTAGGGGCTTCATCTGTGCGATGTCAGCATGAAGGAAACGATCTTCGTCATCACTTGCAACACAAGCAGACAGTATATCCCTGGTGGTAGATCGAGCCTGTTTTCTACTCGAGACAAAGACAATAGTTGGTTTTGCTGGTGACATTTGTATTATTGATAAATATGCAGTTTTTGCCATAGCAAACATGAGGGAAGGGAAATGGGGGTTCGTGAATGATTGTATGTGAAGTTCAAGTGGCACAAATCGGACGTGTGGACTGAAGTTGTAGATATTGTGTTTCTTAGCATCAATCCACTCACCGATATCTCTTGCATTCGAGAGAGAAACACTTAATCCAATAATACGTAATGGTAATTGAGTTTGCGAGCGTATGTAATGCATTCGAGAGACTATTATTTCGTAAATAAAACCTGTTTGTCTTCCAAGCATATGAAGCTCATCTGCGATGAAAAGTTGAACGTTCTGAATATTTTTCCGACGCTGCCATTGACGAGACAAGACGTCCCATTGAGATGGCGTCGCAAGTATCAGGTCACCACTTTCTAGTAACTTAAGATCAGATGTGGTCTCACCAATTAACTTCACAATCTCTTTTCCTCCTTTGAGATTTTTAAATCGATTTTGCCAGTCTTGGTATGTAATATCCACCAATTCTTGAAAAGGTGCTATATAGACTGCACGACCGGCTTCAGGATTTGACCAGTGGCGAAGTAAAGCAAACTCAGCGCATATTGTCTTTCCACTACCGTTTGGTGCACCAATAAACACATTCTCATCGGTAGAATATAAAGAGTTGAAGGTCTGTGTCTGAATCTTGTTAAAGCGGTCCCACATTGGATATAATTCACGATATTCATCTGTCTTAAGAGCAGCGACAGGTAGAGGTTGTAAATCAAGAAGTTGTGTATGTGGAGGAAACTTTTCGGGCAAAACAAGCTTCTGGAATGATACTTCTAGCTTGGTCTCTGAATTGATCCATCTATCAGATATCAAAGAGATGAAATAGTTAGGTGGCATGGGCTCAGATATCGGGACGGTAAACTCTACAATATGCTCGTTCATTTCAGCAACTGCAAAAGTCTTTCGAAGAACAAATTGATCGTGACTAAGAATTTCTTCCCCATCACAGTCTTCCGCGATAATCCAAAAAGTCTCCGCCGCTCCATGGATTTCGTCATCCCATGTAAATTTCGGATTTATGGTTAGTTCGACACGAAGCATGGATCTAGTCATCGGCTGAACAGACGCCTGAACCTCTATGCGAGGAAATTTTGCAACAAGGTCACAAACTATTCTACCAGCTTTTGAAAGACTTAATAGCTCACTCATTCGAGGGGGGTCCAGGTCAAAGTAGCTAGCCCAAGGTACACTCATTCTCTCGGCTTTTTGAATAATATCCTTGGGGCAACTTGGGAACTGACGTAAAGGTGTCATAGTTGGCCACATTCTTTTCTCTGCCATCTTGCATAATTCTAAAGCGGTCTTTGCTACGGATGACCAGCCCTTCTTGAGAGTTATCTCAAAGATTGCTCTGAGTATACGTCCGGCTGACTGAGTAACATAAACAAGATCAGCCATTAAAGCTAAACCTTCGAGCTTAAGGCGAGATATATAGGCTTGAAGTAATACATTGATCTTTGCATGAGGCTCTTCGATACTTTCCTTCACTGGTATAGGTACGCGACTCAAAAGTTTTGCCAGTTCTAATTTTTCGTCCTGACGAACGGGAATATACTTGAACTCATCACTGAGAGCAAATGTGCGAAAGAGTTCTATCGGTCCAATTGAGGGCTGAATATGATGATTATATGTGAGCATAGAGTTATGAGTGATGTAATAATGAGAGGCAATACGACCTAGTTCCGTTGATTGAAATTTACCTGACTTTTTATCATACTTGATGAGATTTGATTTCTCAAGCACGACAGCTGCAGAATGAATAAGGTCGACGCGCTTCTGTTCTAAAGTCTTATCTTCTTCATAGTCGGCACCCACACTGTAAAGACCTGGAGAACGTAACATACGAACAAACAAATAGGTGTAGCCAAGCCATTCAACACCATCGTCTCGATTTCGGATATTTCCGAGAACAATCTCGGCATTTAAATTGTCCGCCATACGACTGAGAAATTGGCTTTCAATGGGTAATTGCTGATTCAGGAGAGAGAGATAGTACTGCATTTCGGTCTGTGTCGTTATGATTATGCCTTCCCCGTAAGTATCGTATTGCGGTCGACCAGCTCTACCCAACATTTGTAATACATCTTGCGGACTTAATTCAACCCAGCTTCCCTTCTCTGGAGAGTACACTTGAGTACCTTTGATAATGACAGTATGTGCCGGGAGATTCACACCCCATGCTAGGGTGGCAGTGCACACAAGAACTTGAATCAGACCGTCGTTAAAAAGGTCTTCTACGGAGGTTCGATCAGGACGGGTCATTCCAGCATGATGTATACCAAATCCATAAGGAAGTAGATCTTTCAATTCCCGGTCATTGACAGCTTCTGCCTCACTGTTCAAGGCCTCTCTACTGCCTGCATCATTCCTTAGGATCTGTCCTATTGTTTCCAACTCTAGAGCCTTATCACGGATATACTTAGCAGTTTTTGACGTCTCCTTTCGAGAATGAACGAAGATGATCATTTGATTGCGGTTAGTACCAACGTGTTCAAGTACTTTCAGATAAGTAATATCGTTCATTGTCTTGAGTTGTTTGATTGCCTTTTTTTCAGTAATGCCGATGAATTCTTGACGCAATGGGCAAGGACGATATGATCCATCAAAATGGAACAAGCCTTTTATTGGATCAACGCGAAGAAAACTCCCGACGTCATGATAGTTGGGAAGTGTAGCCGAAAGTCCGATTAAACGGACAGGCTCTCCTGTCTGCTCGATTTTTCTGATAGTTCTACTAACAATACTCTCTAGTACAGGGCCTCGATCATCATGCAGCAGATGAATTTCATCGATTATTATTAATCTGACAAGATTTGTGTAGCTTAGATCAGTAGCTTTCCTTGTTATGACATCCCATTTTTCAGGTGTGGTTACAATTATTTGAGTTTCAGCAATTTGCTGTTTGGTCAATTGCCGATCTCCAGTCAATTCTGATACTCGAATCCCGAATTGCTTGAGTCTTGCCCCAAAATTACCTACTTGTTCCTGTACCAAAGCCTTTAGGGGTGCGATATAAACAATCTTGAAACAATCTAGATTGACCTCTTGAGTTTTGGGATCGAGGTTTTTGCCAATTTCACGAAGGATTGTCAGCATACCCACATTTGTCTTTCCACTTCCTGTCGGTGCACAAATTAACAAGTTTCCATCGTTGTTGAAGGCCTGATCGAAGCACCTAGACTGGATTTTGTTTAACTTAGTCGCCGAGCCAAAAGGAACTCTAGCCCACTCCGGTAATTCAGAAATCGGAATGTCGCGCTCACTTGGATCATTACGTTTTTTAGGGGCTGGAACATGAATTTCCTCATAACCTTTATAAGTCCGTTTTGTTGAACCTTCCGGAAGCTTGACCTTAGCATTTGTCATTAGATGATTTCCCTGATCAAATACAAGGTTCTCTAAATTTATCAACTTCCGTGGCTGTAAGCCTCCGACTAGACCGCCTTCACAAACTTTTTCAGACTTAGGATCACTATCCGTGAAAGATTTAGGAATATCTATGTCCATCTTTATTTCCAGCTTTCGTTTGCTAGAGCCATCTGAGGGTGTTATTCCACGTAACTCATCTAAAATCCACTGTAAACCTTCAGATATAATCTCGCGTTCAACAACATCTCGAGCTACTTTATCCTCAGCCCGCGAAAGCTTCGTCAGCCATACTATTTTATCTCGATTTGATATAAGCTTATGAACAAGATCATGATTTTCATAGTCGAATAGCTCTGCAAGATCATTTTCTATTTCTCGTAGTGATTTTTCTTCTTTACTATCTTCCTCTGGAACACCCGAGAGTGTTTGCAGAGCCTGCTGTGTTTTTAATTGCTGAATGTGGGCATCGGAATAAATAGATCTGATCTGCCTTTGTAACCAATAAGCGTCAATTTCTCGAGCTGGAACAAAACTTTTATCTGATTCACTGGTTGAATTTGCGTTTTTGGTATCTGAATCGAGAATTATTGTATCAGTTTCGAGCAATGGTGCTGCACTCTGATTTACGTCTCCGTTGGTCTCACTAATGCCCGATTCTTGGTTGGGTTCAGTTCGTTGTTCAACTTCATCTTCATCTTCGGAGGATTCTTCTCGAATTTCATTTAATATTTCTTGGCCATCTTCGTCATCAGAATTGTCATGAAAGACTACAGCTACACCCTGTTTATCGTCAATCTCCGTCCCGTTTTCTTCTGCTGCTTCCCCATCGCCCATAATTTCATCCTCGTCCTGTGCATCATAATCTGTGATCTTCTTTCCCAGGTTTATAAGTTCATTGAACTGTTTGGAGTTGAGGCTTGTTCCCATCAGATCGTCAATTTCTTTTTTTTTATCGAAGTCTTTCATATCATCATCTTTGAGATATTCAAGAACAGCATCTGCGGCACTTCGCACTATTTCATGAGACACGTCTCCAAGATTGTTTGCGACAATAGTGAGTATTAATTCATATGTTGCTCGTGTTGCCGATGTTTTCGGGCGATAAATTATTCCTTCAATTAATGCATCTGCAGCAGACAGTATACCACTTCCCCGGAGTTGAGCAGGTTCTCCACGCTTCCTCTTTCGCTGCTCTCGTTCAAGTACGTCTTGTCCTTCATTTAGTGCCCCTCTTTCTACGTCAAGAAGCCCTATTGCCTTTGCTTTTTGTTTTGGCGCGTCATCGCGAGCATTCCTAGAGCCCATGTCCCGGATGCTCAATCGTCCAGCCAGAGATTCTGGATCGCCAGTAACCTCATCATTACGCCTTGTGACAAACCTACGATCTGCCTGGAGGACTAAGTTAGACATCGCCGAGTATTTGTACTGGGAGACATCTCGTTGCTGGTCCGTCATGATGTCGTATGGTAACAATTATGGCCTGGAAAGCCGGGTGGAGAGTGCAATGTATTACACAGAAAATCCGAGAGATTTGCTAGAAGTATCATCAACCCTGATGGTCTTTATTTCTTCAAAGGTAATTACTTGATAGTTAAGCTACAAATTTGGATCAGCTTGCTATTGCAAATGCACCAAATGTAATTATTTTTGATTGGGATACGCCAAGGTTAGATATACAGCTACGCGCGCGTTAACCTAGTAAAAAGCAAATTTCCAGATCAGTGTGCTATAGCTCGCTAGTGCAAGACAAATAATTGAATTACAATCCATGTATACCAGATAAGTAAGTATCATCGATCACTTATGTCGCTGCCGAATTTCCTTGACAATGACTTTGTCCAACTTGTCCATGGATGCGTTGGATGAAACCCCGGAAGTAATATGCAAGTTACAATGTTCACTAGAGCAATACATAAAGCCAAGAAAGACTATCTCACAAATACGACGGATTCTCCGTTTACACCTCCACGCGTATTTGCAGGATGCAAACCATAATCTTGTTAATCGACCTCTGTTACTTCCTACACTAACTCACAATCTAGAGGGTTCATTGCATGACGTAAAGGGACTCTCCAGAGAATATTTACGCTGTGTCCATTTCAACACTAAAGCGAGAAATGAATATCTTCAGTTAAGCAACGAGCAACTAGTCAACCATAATAACGATAATTTGGAGTCGGCACACTCAAATCTCTGCAACAATGATGAATCTAGTCCTTGTACGGATTCTTTTATTGACCTAGTAAGAAAAAAACATAGATATGAACGTCTGAACGTAATCCATCGTTATATCGAGGAACTCGCACTAAAACCATCTGCATCTGATGACTATCTTGATCTCAAAGTCATCTTGAAAGAAGCAGCGGATCTGCCTCAAGTCCCGAATGAAGTTATGCTGCCGTCGAGTGTTGATAAAGATTCTGCGCTTGCGAAAATGGAGATTCTCACATCGCATCTCGAGAAATCCGTTTTCCGAGCCAAAAAAGTCTTGAAGAGAGAGCAACAGTTGCTCTCAGACCTCAAAGCTGAGCTACCTATATCCTCTTTTAGCCAAAATGCACATTTATCTGCATTAGAGGTAACAAGAAACGAACTCATTAGTTGGATTGAGAGCGAGTTGGTTCAAACTGACTGTTCTCCAAGTGATGTAACTGAAGCTACTCCTTGCGATACTAACCATCAAACTCAAGTTATTCCTGATGTAAACTCAAGCACTGAGAGTCTAGGTAAACTATATTCTAAATATCTTGATGCAAGAAAACTACTGCTAGTGTTGGCCAAAGATGAAATTATGAGTCCTATTGCTGGAAATTCTGATGATCAGGAAAAAACTAAGCCTGTAGATCAACTAGCTGCTAATAGTAATACGTTAGGTGTGATACAGCCCTATCTCTCTGAGCTGATATCACTCTCGGGTAGTCAGAAAGCGTTCATCCAACTAAAAGTGCATTTCGCGACAAGCTTAACGAAAGAAGTCGAGAGTTCTAATCAAGATTTTGCTCGTCTAGCTCAAGAAAGTCACCTCCTGGCTTCTCATCCAATACCTATATTTGATTCAGAGCGGAAAAAAGCCCATCGCTGGATCTCCTTTGCAGAAGAGACTCCCAGTCTAGAAAAGCAAGACTCATCTCATCATGCTAAGCAATGGATATATGCCGCACAGTCCGCAGATAATATAGACAGAGAAGTGGTTCTCCAGAACTCAGAAAAAGTGAATTTATCATTAGCTGAAATTCAGCGTAACATAACCAAACTTGACCTCTTGTTCGGTAAAAATAAAGGTGATCAGGGCTCATACAGAAGACGTAGTGTGTGGAATTATCTTATCGAGAATACAAATTATTTCAAAGCCGAAATCTGCGATAACGTTTAGTTATTTTAATCGACTTATGAATCTCATAGAATTTGAGCCTCGGAGACTGTTACTGTTTAGTTAGCGAATCATCTATCCTGGAAATTTTAATTGCAACAATCATAATTTGGATTGAAACTTTTTTTTTTGCGAAAATACACCTCATTTAATGAAGGCGCAAATCAAGAACTGAATTTGGAGAACTTTGGCACTATGCTCGCGAATCACATTAACATATAAATTATCGAGTAAACTTGAATTAATATCACAGAACAAAAGCTCTTAGCAGAGAGGTCTCATGCAGAACGTCCAAGTTGATATTTTATATATATTAATGCTAAATCCCAGCCCATTACCTGTAAAATTTTTGTTTCTACATAGAAATATTTTTATCGTCATCAAGTCATCTGTTCGGACATGAAGATCAAAACTTTTCTATGGAGAAACCAAAAAAATACTGAGTCCGGATTGGAATGCTGCATGTAAAAAATCGGTAAATTATTTGATTTTTTATAAAGTTCAACGCTAATTTAGAAAGTGACCGTGAGGTCAGCTAAGATTCCGCCAGAGTTAGAGCTCAATATATTCCATCCAAAAAAGTATATGAAATTGCTATAGAGACAAGGAAATAATTTGCAGCAACAAATTAGGTACTATGTGTGACTCAATAGTCAGCTACACATCGCACCATTGGATCTTTTGAATCGCTCTCATACATCTAGAGGCGAGATCTTTAATCCCACTTCATCAATATCCCCACGGGATTCTTGCAAATTAACAGCTATTTCCAACTATTCTCTAACCTGTCGTGTCAAAATTCCCAGATTTTCTTCCTTCAACGTCTATCCAAGTTATTGATTGATAGAGAATGTTTTTAATCTAGAAATTTTATGTGTAAGAGAATGGATTAAAGTATTGAGTAATGATAGGGTGACTCTTATTATTACAGCTGAGTTCTTAGGATTCCGTGAACGATGCAAAGAAACAATCAACGTCCTCAGCTCGGAAAAATCGAAATCCTCGTTAATATCGATGCATACGCCTCAAAGACCTTGTTCTCCTTATCCAAAATTTCGGCTGATTTTGTTTTCTTTCTTTTCTTGTTGCAACCTTTCTCAAAAAACAAATCAATAAACCAAGCTCTCCTGTCAAGGTCCTCATGGGGTCCGAGGTTGGTAGCCAAATAGATTCCTCTGTAAACAAAAATCCTGAAGTATTTGAGCTGGTTATTGCAAGAGGTGAAGACGGGTCGATCAAGTCCTAGAGTACCGATAAATAGATAAAAATTTAGGTTGGATGTCAATGGTAATGGAGATTTAAATGACGAAAAGTTTCTGAAGATTAGGTAACTAAACAATTTTTAACTTCGATCCTAATGTGACTTTCTTAGTATCATACGTATATAGAGAATATAAGGCATTTTCACTGGCACCAAATGAAAATAGAATTGGCGTCTAAGGCTGCTTGCTTTATACTTTGTTGGCAGTAAAAGAGAGTTGGGGATTACAATCTCTCTATCGATAATTAAAATCTTTCAATTTTTGTATCTCTATATTTTTCGTCTACGAGTGTAAACGGACGAATGCTATGTCCAAAAAAAGTTACATATTTTTATAATTGTACGCAGGTAGATATGATTACATATTCATACCCTAGCCAACTCGGTTGTTGATTTCGTTTGAGAATGATCTCACTAATTAAGATGTCAAGCGCTAAGTCTCTTGAAGGCTAGGACTCCAGCTCCTTGCCATCCTGTCTAGCCTGGGACGTTATAAGAAGGCAGCCATCAGAGCGATAGGGCATTAACTCCTACTCTTTACTTGCTCGTGATGGGGTCAGAAACCCTCTGACTCTCTCTTAAGAGAGAAGCTAAGAGAGAAAACATATCCTTCAAGATTCTCATTTCTCTTCGCAGATCTCAATTATCTTCATCTCAGAGAATTACTATTAGCTCCCTCTAGAGGAAATCACCTACGATGGTTCCTTAGGATGCAAAACGAAGAGTTCTGTATGTCCAAAAAAATACTCACACCCCCAATTTAAATACGCTGTTGTGTGGGTAAATAATGCTAGGCAGAATTTTTGGAGATTGGGATGTTATATTCCTACCCAACTTATTTGAGGGGTGGCTCCGAGATATACAGGTTAAATTACGTCTCTAATCGAATATTAAAGCTATGAATTCAGAAAAGCAATATATTTCATTATATCTAGATCTCAATCTACTGGAGCAGCCGAACTCACGAGCTTAAATAAAATAATTAGGGTAAATAAAACTGTTGGTAATACATGGTGAATCACTTCTCTACTCGAGTAGTACAGTTATGATTCTCTCCTTTTATTATTTTCTATCTATCGTCTCTCTTTCTAACATACTAAACGGAAGTATACACTAGACCAGGAATATCATGTGACCTACAATCCTTCGTGTTCAATATAATTTACCTTCTGTACTCCCTCCCCTAACGCACACAAAACATTTCTTTCGACTATTATACGGAACTAAGAGAACGAACTAATTATGAACCAAAACCTACTTCCTACAGATGACTTTCCTACATTACCTCCTACTCACCCTCCTC